>SNQJ01S0184631.1:11823-27398 GCA_010110895.2 Picea sitchensis
AGAGGAAGTTACAACGGGTTTGTTGTAGGTTGTATCCCTTCATTTGTTGGATAATAATAAAGGAAGGACCTGGCAATTTCTCTGGTGGACGTAGCCCACACTGGGTGAACCACGTAAATTTGTTTCTCTCTTGTATTGTGTATCTTCTGTGTTTTGTTTCCACATTTGTTTTATTTTATTGCTCCGCGGTCTTGTTTTTCTAACATGCCCCTGTGCCAAGAAATGGTTTTGTTGTCGGGACTTGAAACTGTGATTGCTGGGAACTGAAATAAAGAAAAGAGAATCTCTGTGCGTATATTTGTTGCTGAAGTGCACAATACTCTAATTGGATTATGAATCTCTGTGATAAGAAAGAAACCTGATCTGAAGAAAAGAGGTAAGATCTTAAAAGAGGTAAAGCTCTGTGCTTTGATAAGAGTAAGATAAGTAGATTTTTTTTTTTGAAAGCATGAATTTAAGTATGTTTAATAGATTTTTTCCTAGTCTGAAAGCTATGGTGCAATTGGAAGAAAGATTTGATCTAAGTAAAGATAATATAAATGAAGAAAGATATGTTATTCCTATGCATAAAAAGAATTTTTGGACTAATAAGTGGATGCAGGAACCTAGAAATAATTTTTGCAAATTGCAGGTCCAACACTGTAATCCTAGTACGCAGTACCGAAGAGGTTGGGGAACATATAAAAGAAAAATATGATTGACAATATGTTATAACTGCAGAAGACCGGGTCATCTTGCTAAGGAATTCCCTAGTATAGGTCCTATTTGTTTTTGTTGTAAAATTGTTGATCATGAGGTTGAGGATTGTCTGAGGATGATTGCTAAAGTTGAAAGGATGAACATGAGACAAGAAAACTATGAATAAGTCAAGAGACTAAGAGAATGTTAGGGAATCATAAAGAGAAAGAATCAGAGAAATCTCAAACTATGCTATCATGGTTGAAATAAAGAATGAGTGATCACAAAGATGCCAATTTACCAGAGATCATGAAAGAAAAACAACACATAAATGTAAGAATAGGAGACTTTGACATAGATTGTATCTTGGATGAAGAAACACAAGTGAATATTATGACAAAAGGCACTTGGGAAACTTTAGGAAAGTCTACTATGGTACCTTCATTGGGAAGGATAGGCTTGTTTAAAGGTAAAATGATAACCCTATGTGGAAGAGTTACTAATGTACCTATTATTATCCATGGAACATTGATTGAAGAGGAATTTGAAGTCATTGAGTTTTTTTAGAACAACACCCTTTCCCACTTTTATTAGGAAAGACTTGTATTGAGAAAGATCAGATCGGAAGGAAAGAAGAGGAAGAATCTACAGAAAATAAAAAGAAAGAACTAAGGGATTTCATAGCTAGAAAAATAGACCGACTAATAGAAGAACACGAAGATAAGTCGAATCAACAAAAGGAAAGATAATTAGTTGTTGAAGTTGAAAGAATGAAATAAGGTTTGAAGGACCTATCCATGCAATAAATAAGAATACCCACCCTAGAATTAATAAGAGAATGGATATTAACTTCAAACCCTTTGAAAGCACATCAGTAGTGCGAAGTCACTACGCTAGGGGAAGATAAGAATAAGAATGGAAAGAGGAATCCAAAAATAGTTAGAGAAACTCGAACCATAGGAAAGAAGGAAAGGAAGATCGGTAAAAAGAAAGCTAGATTAGAAAAGATACAGGAAGCTACAGAGAACATAGGGAAGACTTCACAGACTGGAACCTCGCGGGAAGCAACTTCGCAGGATTTGAACCTCATCGGAACAACAAGACCGTGCAGAATGGGACTTCTCCCTGGCGAAGATATATGATCGTTGGAGGTGCCTTTCCCGTTATAACGACACTATGGAATGACTAGGAAACACATTTATGAGTGGATGGACTGTTTTTGGGATATTGAGACTGTGCCATAACGAATAGATTCACATTGATGGAATCATTCCTGCCCATTGGAAGAATCTGTTATGAGGACCCACTTATTTAACCCATCAGACGATGCATTAGGACCACCTTTTTACCACCTGTGATTAGATGAGATAACAAAGAATTGATTGTGTGTTGAGTTGTGTTATCAGAAACTAGACGTCGATGTTTTTTTGTCTACTTATTCGTTCGCCTAACCCAACCTGTCTGTTTAACAGTGAGAATGTCGGGAAAACCTACTAAATTAGAGAAGTTTGTCGAGGAGATATTCAAGAAGTTGATGGATGATAAACCGTTATTTGAATGTGTACAAGCATCATCGACTAGGGGACTATAGGCTTCTCCTTAGACTAGACGAGGTTCAGACCGTGTCAACCCCACGACTGAGCAACGAAGTAAGCATCATGATGATCTAGCTAACATGAAGCAGATCCCATCGATCTTACCAAACTATATCCCACCTTTGGCTGGCATGGTTAACTGAGAAAACATCCCACAAGACTATGAGTACACTTTGATAACCGCGTACATCCCAAAAGGAATACACATATTCAAAAGCTAATTAGAATAGATCCCATTACTAAAGAACATCGACTTCAAACTAGGGGATAAAAAGAACTATACTATGCTCGCACCCCACCAATAATTGAAAAAGACAACTGGGAAGAAGCCTCCCCTGGTCTCCCAACCATGGATTAAGGAGCTGGCACATCCCACTATGCTAAATGTGATGAAGATTCGCCATTTTCTCCATCACCAGGAGGTTAACGCTTGCGTTGAAATCCTCTTGTCATGCTACCATGGAAGATACTCGTGGCTCGATCGACAGATTACTATGGATTCGATGTTGATCCACTTGATTATAGGATTAAGCATGAAGGGACTCAACCCTCAACAATTTTACCCAGGGAAGGCCTCAGATTGCTCCCTAGCATAGCGCATCAAGGAGGCTTACGACGAAGTCAAAAAGGGAAAGAAAGGCTACAAGGTAGCTTTTATCCAGGATGGTGTAGTGTGCCTTGCTTGCCAACTCATAGATGGCAAGCTCATAAGAAATAACTTCCCCACACAAGTCACCAGGTTCATGGTGGAACTCGTAGGAAAATGTGTGGAGGGAACGCAGATTAATTGGGCAAGTTACCTCGTCAATGAACTTGAGAAAGTCTGTCGCAAAGCTCAGGATCAGGCGTACGAGTTCCATTTTAGCTAGTTGATTGTGTTGATTTCATTTTTCGCTTGGAAAATGCTTGAAGGAGCAACCTTTCTGGATATTGAACCATCGGAGTCGTTGGCCGCTAGGTTCTCCACCTTGTGGTACACCAACAACATGTCGAATCAATGGCAGTTAAGAATTTTGTTCCATGCGTATTATCAGTAACTGAAGGTTTCCATTGAATCATTTATGCGCATGACATCGCACACCTTGCACTAGTACAGACTGATAGCCAAGTTCCGCACGGATCAACATTTTATCTATATCAATGCGTGCATAGATGAGAGAAAGGAAGATTTACAGTCATATTACAAGATGACAGATGAATACATGGAGCAGATCATGAAGGAATGACCCAAGGAGTTCCTTGTACCTGTTGTTGATGTAGAAATTTCTTACACTGAAATCATAGGGAACCCCCTAGTCACTCTGGTAGAGCATGTTGGACAGTCCAGTGGGACAAAGAAGAAGAAGAAAAAGGAGGAAGTTCATATTATAGAGACTAATGAGGAGGACAAAACCTCTGAAGAAAATGGATCTGGTTCGCTAGGAGGAGGAGACAAAACAAATGGACAGGGAGGAGGGGATGAAGGAGAAAAGAAAGGAGAAGGCGAAGATACACCAGCTCAAGATCCCCATGATGAAACAATAACATCGTAGAAGAGGAAGGTTTCTCTGCACAAACCTTCAACAAGAAAGAAGGCGCGCGCCAGTAAGCCCTAGTTAGAGGCTAGGCTCATGGAGGACAATATCAGTTTGGTCCGCGAAGCCATGGAGGATGCTTTCGAGAACATCTTGTAGAGCTATGGAGAAAATCAAGAGGATTTGTATGGAAGGATCGAGAAGGAACTAAAGGAGATATAGCAATCCATTCACACAGTATCTACTGTGTCCCCCTCGTCACAGATTGCAGAATTAGGAGATGAACCAGCCCAATTAAAAAGACTTGTAGATGCGACAAAGGCTCAACTTTAGAAAATCAAGGAAGAAAAGGAGAAGGCTACAGAAGCCTTGAAATGAGAAAAAGAGGAAGTCTTAGAGAATTTATGAGTAGCATGGTATTGTGTAACCGCCTATGAAAATGAGAAAGAAGAGTTTTGGGTGATGATCCAAGAGGAGAAAGTAGATCTTCAGAGAGAAAAGGAGAAGTTGGTCACAGAACGAGATATGATCAAAGAAGCAGTGAATAGATCATGTTGCTCTGTGTCAGGATTAGCACAGGAGGAACATGAGTTGCTCAAGGTTCAAGTGGTGAAGCTCGCTGAGACCATCCAATAGCTTCAAGTGAGGATAACAGAGTTGGATATCCAACCAGTACCGAGCACCTCGTAGGAGGTATGTGACCAGAGGGAGGAAGCTGCTAAGAACATAGTAGTAAGGATCAGATCCCTCACCTCAGAATGCAAACAACTAAGAGATAGAAGTGCACAGACTTATGAATGCCTCGTAGAAGATATAGAGCTAAGGAAACTGGAAGAACAGTTACAGGAGGTGCAACAATAGGCATTGTCAGTACAAGCACAAATGAAGCTGCTCACTGCATTTGAAAGAATGAAGAGGTCCCAAGAATAGCGCGCAGTGCAACAATGGATTACTTCCATCCAGGGCAGAGTAATGGAAGTTGCATAGAATATACAACCTGTGCAGGATAAATATTGTAAGTTATTCAAAGAAATTGAAGGACAAGGCTCACAACAACACCAAGTGGTTGCAACAACGGAACAATGCCTGGAAGAACTTGTTACAGAGAAAATGATCCAAGAGCTTGTTGAGTAGGAGGCTCAGGCGAAGTAGCAAGTCGAGGCAGCTTGAGTGAAGCTCGAGGCATTTGAAGAATCATTTCCTAGACTTGAGTGACTCAGGATGATTCACAATTGAGTGTTGGGGGGATTTTGGCCCTCAACCAAGTTTTGAGGAAACCTTGGTCAATCTTGACCACTTTTTGGAATTCAACACAGAGATCGAGGAAGGAGTTCCTAGGCATAGCTGAGATTGCAGATCTCACTTATTTTGTGGGATATGTGGACCCAAAAAGGGGTTCCTTAGGGTTTTTGTAAGGGGTTATGGGATGTTGGCCCATGGGGTTTACCCATGATTAGGCCTTATTGTAAAATTATAAATAATTAAGAATGTAATGTAGAAAGAAGTCAATAGCTTATGAGGCTAAGTGCAAGTAGTTCTGAGTTACTTTGTGCAACATAATGTGTATGTAAGGCTCTGTGCTCAATAGAGAAGTTGGCTCTATGCCTTGACCTAGTTTTGGGAAGGAGGATTTGGCGCTCGGTGTGCAGATCTCCTTCTAGTGCGAAGATTGACTTTGTGTCTTAGTGCACAGAAGCAATTGAATGTAAGAGATTGAAGAATAATAAAGAAGACGAAGCAGTTGGTGGACGTAGCCCCACACTGGGGTGAACCATGTATATCTTGTGTATTTTTGGTTTCTTTGTACTATGTTTCTTATGTTATGAATAATGTTAGACGTAACTCAGTGCTATGTGCTAAATGATCGAAGTGCTTAATATTTATTATTACTGCGGCAATCCATCTTAGGGTTTGTTCTGCGATGTTAATGAAGCTAATGAACGAATGCATACCACCTTTTAAGTGTTGCTAGAATATTCTATGAAGTGTTATCATCACAGATCTGTGTCCCAACTTGGTTATAGACACTTGCTTTATTTAACCCCCCCTGCTTCTACCTCAAGTGAGACTTTTCCTGCTTTGCAGGTGTTGTCGAAAGGGTCGATAGTTAGGGTTGTGTTGGTGCACTGTTAGAGTTGAACCTTGGGTCTGCCCCTGTGACAATAAAGGTGTAGGAAATGGGTCATGTAGGCATGCATCATTTAGTTTCCTTAGATCTACACAGATTATGATTTCTCTTGACTTCTTATCTTGGACCACCATAGGGCTGATCCATTCAGATTCTTCATTTGGTTCTATGATTCCTGCTTCTAGAATTCTATCCAATTCGATATTAACTTTCTTCTCGTACTTGGGATTCAGTATGTAAGGTCTCTTCTTGATAGGTCTGGCATCTTATTTCAAAGGAATCTTCATTTCTCCCATGGTCCCTTTAATTCCTTTCATGTCTGTGAACTTGGTCAGAAACAAGTCTTGATACTCATGCAATAGTTCTGTAATTTTACTAATAGTAGCATCATCCCAATAGTCTCCAACATTTACTAACTTAGGTGTTGTCTCTTTGTCCTTTAGTTTATAAAATGTTCACATCCCTCGAATCATCATCTTCATCAGCATTAATATTATAACAACCTTGTAACCGATGAAGAGGCACAATCCATTCTTCTTCTTGTTGTTCAAAAGGGGGGTTAGGTGCCTCCTCAAAGACCTTCTGTCTTACAATTTGTAAATTTTCATCTACTATGGGGTACTGACTTTCAAATAATAAGGTATCTATAAAGTTTTGGGTCATATCATACCAATATGTAGCAACGAAGCACAATTCTTCTTGAAGATACCAGTTGATAGGCTTAGTATCTAAGGTGTTAATGAACTTATCTACCCACTGTTCTTTTGGAATGTTGCTCCAAGCCTCCTCATAACTTCGCACATGGTCCTTAGGAAAAATATGGCCTATGTATTGAACTTCACAACCTTCTTCTTGATCTAAAAGGTGCATTGTTAATAAGGTGCGACATTGTACCCACTCCGCGATGTTATTCTTATGTGTTCCCCACCATCTAGTTTGTGTTACTTTCAAAGCTTCATCTAGTGCCAACAATATCTGTTGTACAGGTACAATTTTCTCAAATTCAATTAGAAATGTCTCTAAATGATTCAAGCCATCAAATGTAGGAATATTACTTACTTATGTCCCAATCCAGTGAACTACCTTGGTCAATCTAGCACACCTCCACGTGGAGACTTCATACATTCTATTCTGCAAATTTTCCAATGCTTCTTTTGAATCTGATGAGCATGCACTTTCACTTCGCCAACTTAGATTTCCATATGTTGTACGATTAATGTAATCTTGTTGTATTTCTGTCAGTTTATAGATGTTCTCTAGCTCATAGGTGTGGTATTCTTCTCTTATGGGTTCTGTGTATCTACGACCTTCATCAGGATCAAGAGGTGCAATGACCTTAAGTCCATTACCCTCAAATGTCATTCTTCTCTTTTTTAGGTCAACAACAGTCAGATTGTTGAAATCCCAATCAATTCCTAACAATGCAGGATAGGGACATCTATCATCAACAATCTCAATCACTTCAAAGTCTGTAAATGTCCTTACCTCGTCGATGTCTACAGGGACATGCTCCAATATTCTAAAGGGGCTCACCGCTTATTGATTAGGCATCATGAGCCTGATAGAAGAGTAAATCAAGTTAGATTTTCCCATCAGTTCCCAAGTCTTCTTCATCATAACATTTACTTCTGATCCCAGGTCAATAACCACATAGACCACATCATAGTCTCCAATATGAGCACTAAGGTGTGGTTCCTTGCTTGTGCTTCTTTTTCTAGATACTTGATTCACAAATCTACTCAGTAGAGGATCCATTCTTCTAATTTCATATTGTCTTATCAGGTGTTGGAGTTCCTGCAAAACTCTTTCATATTTAATCAAATTGATACAAGTATATAAGAAATCCATAAGCTTGCTTACCTCTTTTCCTTTCTTAAGTGGGACAGACTGATCGAATGTTGTATACATTTCACATTACTTTACTTATGATTGTTCCATTGATGAAGAAGTATGTTCTCCTACAAATTCTCTCCTTGCTTATTCAAAAGTATTATTTTCTCTCCTTGGATCAAACAACCGTGCCCTCTCTACAACTCTTCTTATCTCTGATCCATCTATAGTATTTCCTAGAGTCACCCTATATTCTCCTGTAACAACACCTCCTCTAGTAATAACAATGACTCTAGGATCCTCACCGTGAGGTTCTACTGATATTAATTGGACTTGTTGGTTTCCTTCTCGTCTTTCCTAGATTTTAGCTAACAATATTGGACAATATTCAATGACATGATCAAATGAATTTTAGTAGTTGCAAGTAATACAAGGGTTCTAACAGTCCCTTGCCAAATGACTCGGCTGTGCGTAGTTATAATAAATAATCTGACATTGACCTCGACCCATGCCTCCTCCTCATCCTCTTCCTTTGAATCCACCACGCAATTTGAAGTTTCCTCTACCTGGAGAGTTGAACTACGTAGTATTTCCTTCTGACTGCATTTCTCCTTGAATTCGATATGTATCCCTTGATCTTTCATGCATGCGGTCATAATCCCTACAATTCTTCTCATCATGCCCCACATATTTGCAGAATGTACAATACATATTGGTGGGTGTCTGGACATATTTATGCATACAATAACATTCACCAGGGTGATGTCTAGTTCTACATACCTCACACTAGGGTACGGTAGCCTACTTCAAAGGGTTAGGGGCTCCAAAGACCAAGTATTCATTAAATAGGGGACAATGCACCTTGTCATGGCCCTCTGATTTACATCGGATACACCAGACGTATTCTCTTTTTTCTTTTCCTTTATCCTTATTCATGTCTTCGGCCTGCAAATATAAACTAGTTAATTGATTCAAAATCTGAGTCATACATGGACTGGATTCTCCTACAGGGGTTGCTTCTAGCTCCATTGCAATATCCAATGCTTCAACCTGCAAGGAAACCTTCTGTTGCATCATAGGAATTCTAATGTGTGGTAGGAGGGTGACAATGAACCATTCCGTATGTTGTTCATACAGAATATGAAAACTTAAATGGCCTGTCAGGGTCTTAAACCTATGATCAAATTCCCAAATAGGTTCAATCACCTTCTGATTAATTTATTTCAACTCTGTAATGCACTGCAACTCAAACTTAAGTTTCTTGAACTCCGCACTCAAAATATTATTGATGTCATTCAGTGGCTTAGGTTGTGCAGATCCTGAAGCAAACTTCATGTACCAACTCAGTGCGTGATCCCTCAAGGTATTGCTAAACTGAGCTCTCTTAATAGCTTCGTCAGTGACTTGCTTAATTCTCCATACAACTTTGCATAGGAACCAGTGTTGTTTAGGATCCATAGATCCATCTCCTCTAAAAATAGGTAGCCTCATATCATATGCCATTGATATTCCTAGGTTTCTTGATCGAGTATGTACTAAACTACTTGTAATAGTGCTCTAAGTGATTTGATTACTATGGTTACTTTAGTTACTCTGATTAGTTAAGGATGCTAAAACAACAGGAAGAGTAATAATACTTACTTCGACAACAGGCGCAGTTCCTAAATTTTTTGGTTCTCCTTGATGAAGTTCATCAATGTCTATTTCCTCTGCCCTTGTGAACTCTGAATACTCTTCGTCTGATCTCCCTACTTCTTCTCCATTGTAGAAATCTTCTTCTTCTGCCAATGGCCCATAACTCTATTTAAACAGGTTCGTAAGTGGAACCTCTCTGAAGGGTCTCCCACTATGCGTGTATCCATCCTCTGTGTCATTATCGTTGTCTAAATTTTTGAACATTATATTTACTGTATCTTCAATATATTCTTCTCATGCAACATCTTAATCTCCATCTTTAAAAAGTGTAAAAACTTTCCTTTAGGTCCCTTAAATAAATGTCTCTCTTCTTGACTATACGATTCCACTCTGTCAATAGAAAACTCAATAATGTATCCTCCAATAGTTCTATCAAACCAGAGATCCACTGATCTTGACACAACATTATCAACTCTCTTGACTTTCTTGATCAACGTCGACATCCAAACCAGAGGTGGTCTAGATCTGATCTCAAACTAGGTATCTTCTAATCTAGCTAACCACTCATACAAATCCTTATGAACTCCTCCAAATAAAATCTCATGCTCGTCAGTATAGATGTACCTTCCCAACCAATCTTATGTACTAATTCTAGGGTTCTTATTCTAAGCTTCAACAAAGTCCCTTTCTTTTTCTTCTATCCACTTCTGAATCTCTATCTTTGATGGAAACCACCTTGACATTCCTTCAAGAGGATCTCGGTCCGGACAATGGAACCATTTTTTGGCATAAGGGAAGACCTATGATTCAAATCCAACAATGCACCAAAAAACCCTAACTACTGGCTCTTTTGGAAACACCTATGAAGCAAATGAAGTCTCACCCAAAGTAGCAATAGGGGGTTGCAAGACACAGGTGTTGAAAACCAGAGGAAATGAAGGATGATTTCATAAAAACAACACAAGATAAACTAGATGTTCTTTAACACTATTAATCTTACTTCATGAAGTTAGTTATATCTCTCATCTCTAACAGGAAGAAAAACCATGCAATAATAGTATAATAGATAGAAAATAACACAAAATTGGCCACAAAGAACAACATGATTTACATGGTTCACCCTCTCCCTAGGGCTACATCCACAGAACTGTGTTTCTTGATATATTAAATGAAAATATACAGTTCTATTTGCACACTTAGTTGTAGATCCTCTCTCTCTCTTCCTCTCCTTCTCCCCTCCCTTTGCACCTAGTTGTAGGGTGATCTTCACACCCAACTGAAGATCTCACAATACAAGAATTCACTCTTATAGCTCAATCTCTCTATGTCACAATAACTAATGATGAACCCCTCGCAACTCTTCTAAATTTTATACATTTCATGACTCTTTGACAACCCTAGGCCGAAGCCTGGGTGTCAAAACCCTAGGTATAAAACCCTAGGTACCAAAACCCTAGGTCCACAGAACCCGCCTTCTCAGGACTTCGTTGACTTGTTCTTCCTTCTTCTCGTGAGGTGATCCAAAGCACCCATTGATGTCTTGTTCCACTTGCTAACCTGTCCACAATTCAACTTCCTTCCTGCTTTGTCTTCCTTGATCTTATCCTTTAACGAATTACTTTTCCTTTACTTTTCTCCTTTTTTTCTGCTTCCATAACCACTTCAACCCTTCCTCGGTTTGTGTGCCTTCCACACACTTCATTATTTGTATTTATTATGCTTTACTATTTTCTTTCTTCCTTAATACATAACCAAGGGCCAACACATATTGAGGTTTGATAATGGAGGATAGTACACCTTATATGATCTCAAGACATTTTGCAGAGAGGATGAGATTAGGAGGAAGATCATCACTTCCTACAATCCTCAACAGAATGGTGTGGAAGAAAGAAAGAATTGATCAAATATGGAAGCAGTAAAATCCTTACCAATGCATATGTGAGCTGAATTAGTCAGGACCGTGATGAGGTCCATGATAAAGATCCTGTAGATCCTAGGATTGTAGATGTAGAGAGAGGTAAGAATGTTGTATCAGACATGGTATAACTACAAATATTTGAAGACATGTACCAAGATAAGACTAAGAAGGCAAGAACAAATTGTTCTCTTGACATCATTCAAGATGTAGATAAGTATGGTGCTCCATATAGAACTTTCAGATAAATCAAGAAGTGAAAACCATATTCCAGTTTCAAAACCTTCCACCTTTGAGGAAGAAGTCAAGAAGAAACAATGCAAGGAGGATATGATGGAAGAATATCAATCCATCATGAAAAATTTTGTATGGGAAATTGTTCCTATATGATCTTACAAGATAAAGAATGTAGTGAATGAAAGTATTGATAAATGCAAGGCACAATTTGTGGCTAGAGGGTTCTCCCAGTGGGAGGGAGAATACTATGATGAGACGGTTGCTTCAGTTGCCAGATACACCTCTACTAGAGCCATCATATCTCTAGTTGAATCCATGGGTTGGAGTTTACATCAGATGGATGTAAAGGATGTCTTTATCAATTGAGTAATTGAGGAAGAGGAATATATAGAGCAACCTCAATGTTTTGAGGTACACCAAAGAGAAGCCCATGTATCCATATTAAAGAAGACCTTGTATGGACTCAAGAAATATTCAAGAGCTTAGTGCAAAGCCTATCATTATTTAGTGTAAGATGAAGTTATCCTATGAATTTTATATGAAGGATATTGGTCTCATGCATTATTATTTAGGAGTAGAAGTATAGTAGAAGCGTGGTGAAATCTTCCTGTGGAAAAATAAGTATGTCATAAATATCCTTCAGAATTTTGGGACGATGGATTGAAAATCCATGGAAACTCCCATGATAACAGATTTGAGGAAATTGAGAGACTCTGATTCTGATCCAGTATACTCGTCCTTGTACTGACAGTTGATTGGCTCCTTGATGTATTTGGTGAATACTAGGTCAAATATTTACTTTGTTGTGAACATGTTGAGCTAGTTCCAGGTGGAACCCAAACATGAGCATTGGATAGTTGTAAAGAATATCTTGAGATATCTTCATGGGATGATAAATTATGGTTTGAGATATATGTCAAACAATGATGTACAATTGTGTGGAATTACTGATTCAGATTGGGAAGGGAGAGAAGATGAAAGAAAGAGTACTTATGGTATATGTTTCAGTATGGTATCTGCTATGATATCATTGGATAACATGAAACATACGTTTATTGCACTTATCACAATAGAAGCAGAGTATATTGCAGCTTGTGATGCTTGTATGAAAGCAGTGTGGCTCTATAATCTAGTTTATGAACTCTTTGATAATGTGTTGGATTCAATCGTGATATATTTTGATACCCATAGATGTATGAATCTCTCAGAGAACCTCGTGTGCCATGATAGGTCAAATCACATTGATATCAAGTACCATAGTCCAGAGGGGAGAAGTGGTTCTCCAATATATCTCCATTGATGAGAAGACTACAAATATTTTTATGAATCCTTTGTCCAATATAAAGTTTTCATACTTGAGGGACAGGCTGCTGATTCTGGAGATTGCTCCCTTAGTTTAAAGTTAGGAGATGACTTCCGTGGTTGGGAGGGAGAACTAATATGTGGCATCATGGATTGTGAGTGAGCTGCAGATCTGTATCATGCTAATACAACTTAGAGATGATCATTGTTGGCCCTTGACTAGGTTTTGAGGAAACATTGGTCATGTTTGACCATTTTTTGGACTTCGACAGGCTGGTCGAAGATGGAGCACCCAAGCGAAGTGGACATCGCGGGATATTGCTTATTTTGCGGGATTGTGGACCAAGAAAAGGGTTATTAGGGTTTATGTAACAGGTATGGGATGTCATCCCATGGTTTTACCCATGTTTAGGCCTTTTTGTAAATGTATAAATAGGTAGCTAAGAGATGTAAGAACAACTAGAATCGACTTAGTGCATAACTACTAGTGGCTATGTGCATAATAGGTTAATATTGGCTCAGTACAAGAAGTTGTAAGTTCTTTGTGCAGACATACTATATAAGGCTTGGTGCTATTAAAGAGTTGGCTCTGTGCATTGACCTGATTTTGAGGAAGGTGGCTCTAGCGCGTTGTGTGCAGATCACTTGTACAGTGTGAAGCTGAGCTATGTGGCTTTGTGCACAAGAGCAGATGAATGTAAGAAGTTCAAAGACTCATAAAGAAGAATAAGAGTTGGTGGACGTATCCCCACACTGGGGTGAACCATGTATATCCTGTGTCTTGATATGCTTTGTGTGATGTTGTTTATTTGATTATTTTCTTAGTGTTTTTGATGTTATGTATAATGAATGCATCTAATGTTGTAGCTTAGTTCTTAATGATGTAAATGAATGCTAGATCTGAGCTAATGTATGTGATAAATGATGAAAATTACTTGATCTGTATTGTTACTGCGCTGATCTATAATAACGGTTTAACTTGCGATGTGAATAAGGTTCAAGAACTAATGCATGTTAGTGGCTAAGTGCTTTGTTAAGTGTTGTAGTCACAGATCTATGTCCCATCTTGGTTGTATACACTTGAGTTCTGCAACCCCCCCTTCCTCTACATCGGGTGAGGCATCATATGCTTCATAGGTGTTGCCGAAAGGGTCGGTAGTTAAGGTTTTGTTGGTGCATTGTTGAAGCGTTGAACCCTGGGTATGCCCCTGTGCCAACAAATGGTTTCATTTCCGGGACCTGAAACTATGATTGATGGGAACTGAAGAAAAGAGAAAGCTCTGTGCATAGATATGTTGCTGTAGTGCGCAATATTCTACTTGAATTGTGAAGCCCTATGCTAAGAAAGGAATCGGATATGAAGAAAAGAGGTAAGATCTTAAAGATTTTTGCTCTGGTAAATGTAAGATAAGTGGAAATTTTTGCTTTGAAAGTATGAATCTAGGTATGTTTAATAGATTTTGTCCTATTATGAAAGCTAGGGCATAGTTAGAATAAATATTTGATCTAATTGATTTTGATAGAAATAGAGAAAGATATGTTATTCCTATGCATAGAAGAATTTTTGGACTAATAAGTGGATGTAGGAACCTAGAAAGAATTTTTGCAAATTGCAGGTCCAACACTATGATCCCAGTGCACAGTACAAGAGAGGATGGGGATAATTTAAAATAAAGAGAGGATTGACACTGTGTTATAATTGTAGGAGACCTAGACATCTTGCTAAGGAGTGCTCTGGTATAGGTCCCATTTGCCTTTGTTGTAAAGTTATTGGTCATGAGGTTGAGGATTGTCCAAGAATGATTGCTAAAGTTGAAAAGATGCACATGAGAAAAGAAAACTATAAAGAAGGTCAAGAGTCTAAGGATATGTTAAAGAATCATAAAGAAAAAGAATCAAAGACTATGTTAATATAGTTAAAATAAGTAATGGATGATCATACAGACATCAGTTTACTAGATATCCTGAAACAAAAAACAACACATAGTTATAAGAAAAGAAGACTTTGACATAGACTGTGTATTGGATGAGGAAACACATGTGAATATTATGCCAGAAAGCACTTGGGAAATTTTGGGAAAGCCTGCTATGATACCTTCATTGGGAAGGATAGGCTTGTTTAAAGGAAAGATGGTAACCTTATGTGGGAGAGTTACTAATATACCTATGATTGTTCATGAAACATCGACCGAAGAAGAATTTGAATTCATCAAACTTATTGAAAAAAATGCCCTTTTTCTTCTTTTATTAGGAAAGACTTGGATTGAGAAGGATCATATAAGAAGGAAAGTAGAGGAGGAAGCCGCAGAAAAGAAAAAGCAATAAATAAGGGATCTCATAGCTAAAATAATAGACCGACTGATAGAAAAATGAGAAGTTGAGTCGAAGCAGCAGAAGGAAAGAGAATTAGCTATCGAAGTTGGAAGAGCACAAGAAGGTTTGAAGGAACTATCCATGCAAGATGAAAGTATGTCCACCTAGGACATAGTAAGCAAAGAGGAGGTATTATATATGAACCCTTTGAAAGAACATCAACAACGTGAAGTCACTATGCTAATTGTTGGATCATGTTGTCATTGATGCCAATGGTTTGATTGATTGATGTTATTGATTGATGTCAAGTGATTGATTGATGTCAAATGATTGATTGATTGATGATTGATGTCATATAATATGTATTGTCCTTGATGAGAATGCATAGATGAAGATGGATCAATGAGTTGTCATTGATACATGATGAA
>SNQJ01S0184631.1:33322-46245 GCA_010110895.2 Picea sitchensis
CAATGACTGGACTCTTTCCCCTAGCATGACTTGCAAAGGGTGGGTGTGTGCCCCCAGCATGACTTGCAGAGGCTGGGTGTTGGTCTTCAACGTGACTTGTAGAGGTTGTTGACCTATCTCCAACATGACTCACAGCGGTTGGTGATTTCTTTTTCCTATTCTTCCTCTTTCTATTTCATTTAGAATTCCGGTTACTAGTAACTATACTTTCACCAAAGGCAGGAGAAGGAGGAGGAGAAGACTTTATTGACGAAGAAACATCAACAGGGTTCTCATGACTTAAGGTGCTTAACTGAGAAGCATCAAGAGAATTTTGGAAATTTGGAATGGTACCCAACCAAACCGGTAATCCCACATTCAACCCAGGAATGTACAAAGTGGCCATCAAAGGGACACCAACACTTTCGAAGAATGGAAAAGCACAAGAATCCCCTTGTGAAGGGGATCCTTGGTTGGTATCACTAGGAACTTTATCCATGAAGATCTTATGCACAGGTTCTCCCCTTGCAGGATCTTTCAAATCCATAAAAGTCTCACACACTGACTCTGAAGAACCAGTGGTATCAAAACAACGCCTATAAAAATGCGGATCCACATTTCTAAGAGGAATACCAAAAAGTCCTCACAACTGGTGAAGTGGGAAGTCTACCACCCTAGGTCAGATACCTAAATCCATGACTGACTAACTCACTATGGAAAACTAGGGAGCACAGAGCACACACTAAAAGTTCCTAAAGGCAAATCAAGCAAACACCTAACTAGTTGGAAGAATAGTTACACCAACCAACACTAGAGCAACTTACCGATGCAAGTGCAACTCGAAAATGGAATCACCCTCCGGGTATACTTTGAAAAGCATGGCCCGATGCCTATCTTAGGTACCACAGTATACCCCCACAGTCACCTGTGTATGTCACTAGAAAGGTAGGAAACTAGGTTGCCAACGTGTGAACAGTCACCAAGCGGGTACAGTCGACAATCGGGTAGACCACAATGAGCAGGGTATCAAGCTCGAAACTTGCCAAGGGTATTGAAAGCAAGTGGTCTGGAAGACAACTGAGGACCTCGAACGGATTCAAGACCCACAAATCTCCGTGGCAAATGAAATCAATAGAATCCCAAGACAAGCCCTCTATATGTGTTCTCCACTACAATTGGTCTGGCTTTGGAGGGGTTATCTCTGCTACCTTTATGGACCCTACAAACATAAAGTCTAGTAACTTTTAATTAGCGTTCTTTTTACTAGCTTGATTTACTCAAAAAAGGGTACGATAGTGCAATTGATGTTGTTAAGACTCTTGCGAAAAAATGATGAAACTTATATGAACACTGGGAAAGAATGATTATAATTCTTATTTTTTTATTTTTTATTTTTTTGAAATTCTTTTTAAAATTAGAAGAAAACACAATGCTATGATAATTTGTTTTTCTTTTTCAAATAACAATGCAAAGAAAATGCCACAAAAGAAAGAGATATGACAAACTAAGTTTTTTTTTTTATATATTTTCTTCCAATCAAAGAAGAAATAACAAAATATTCTAAAAGAAAATGATGAGTGCATGATTCATGCCCCCCCCCGGCCATGAGGGGGAATTTGTTTTTAAAATGCACCTCATTTTTCTTAAAATTTCAAGCTAAAAATAAGTTAAAAAAACTAGGAAACACAAAAAATGTTCTATATGAAAAAGAAAGCTATAATATAATCCAAACCTAGGTTAAGCTGCTATGACAGAGACCAAGAACCCTGAGAGATATAACTCTTGACAAGGAAAAGGATGACTGCCTCTCCTTAAAAAAAAAAATTCTCAACAAGTACGCTACTGAAAATTCAACAGCCAGCGTGTGCACGTGAATTGTGTAAGGTCAGAGCACATGTACACACATGTAGACCATATGAAGGCCATGTGTAGCTCTGCAAATCTTCAAAAATGAAAATAAAAGCAATCAAGCACATGCAGATACCACTGGTATTGGGAACCAGAATCTCTTGAAGACTCAGAAACTTACTTTGACAGAAAAAGAAAACAATTGAATGAAAATTTCATAGAACAAAACCAATCTGAGGTGAAACCTAAGCTATAGACTGCAAACAGTAAAGACTAGAATGAGTTCCAGAAAACCCCTGAGAAGGATTATTTCTGACAGGGGAGAGGATCACTGCCTCTCTAAATTAAATTTTATGAAATCATATACGCGACTAACACTTCATCAGCTAGCATGTACACGTGGGCTATGGGAAGGTAGGGCACAGGTACACATGTGCAAACCTTATACAGGCCGTGTGTACCTTTGTGGGTCTTGAAAAAAAAATGCAGTCAAGAAAAGAAACAGAGATAACTGGTATGGAAGACCAGAATCTCTGTTAGCTCAGACGTTTGTAGAAACTTTAAAAACAAGGAATGGAACCAGTTCTTAAAAATACCCAAGAAGAAACATTCCCAGAAACCCTAAAGATCCCCAGTATGGTCGCCAATTCTGTTGCCAGTGGGAAATCCCTCTACGGACTAGCACTTAGGGTTATATTATGCATGCATAAAAGACCTAAAGATCTCTACTTTCTACTATCGTCCCAGACCTAATCCCCATTACTCTTAAGAAAATACATAGTTAAATGAGCATACCTTATTACAGGCATTTGATGTAGACCCCTCCTTATGCTTGATCAATTTTTGAGTGAAGCTCTCCTCCCAAGGCTGACCTGCATTCACATAAAACAAACAACAAACTCCACATGCATTTGATATATAGATTAATGGGTTAGAGATTTCAATAAACAAGTATACAATAAATCATAAAAACCTCATATGGTGGGACGAGAAAAGTATCTCTTCATTATTAACTTCAACAAATCAACTTACAATAATGAAGTCGGTCGTGGCTCCATGAACCTAGTCTTGGGATCCTCTTCTACTGTCCTCCAACTTCTTTTCTCTGTCTCTCTCTTTGCACAACGAAGGCTAAAGGGTTGGGACAAAGGAAATACACAATTGGGTATAGTTTCTTTAGTATGATTCTCCTCTTCCAAATGGGACCCCTAACCCTTCTTTTATAGGCTAGAAGAAGCTAGGTATTTGGGCAAACCCTTGGCCATGCATGGCCAGCAGGTTCATTTAAATCACCCAAAGTTGTGTGTTCCGTCGACAACTTTCCTTTTTTCGTGCTTTTGTAGGTACACACGAGTTGTTTTGGGTCAGGGAGCGTGTACACATGTGCAATAATAGAGCAGGGCACGTGGGCCTTTATAAAAAGTGTTTTTAAGAAGAGTTGTTCATCACTATTTTGGAAAAGAAGGAATATTAGATGGCCTGATGCCAGGTAATCTTGTATGGTGCAAATTAGGGTTATAATAGTTGGTAAGATCACCGGAAAGAACCGTCCGACACAGGTCACTGGATTTGTAGTAGACCTCACAAGAAAGTGCGTAGAAGGCATGAAAATGAACTGGGCGAGTTACCTCATCAACGAGTTGGAGAAAGACTATCGAAAAGCACAAGATCAGGGATATGAGTTTCATTTTAGTTGGATATTGGTATTGATCGAATTTGTCACTTGGAAAATGTCGGAAGGAGCAACCTTCCCAGAAGTTGAGCCATTGAAGTCATTGGCTGCAAGGTTCTCCACCTTGTGGTATACAAATGATATGGCGAAGTAGTGGAAATCGAATGCAGTGTTCCACGCTTACTACCTAAAGTTGAAGCATGCTATTGAAGCATTCCCACAGATGACACCAACACTTTTCATCAATACAGGCCGCTAGCGAAGTTTTGCGCAAATTGACACTTTATCTACATCACTACGTGCAAGGATGAAAGTAAGGAGGAGTTGCAGTCCTATTACAATATGACCGATGAAGACATGGAGGAGATCACCAAAGAATGGCCAGAAGATTTCATTGTACTAGTGGAAGATGCAGAACTCTCTGACCCTGACATCATAGGCAGTCCATTGGTCATCTGGGTCGAGCATGATGGACCAACTAGCGCAAAGAAAAAGAAGAAAAAGGAATAAGTGCATAACATAGAAACTAATGAGGAGGACAACACATCAGATGAAACTAGGACTAAATCACCCACAGGAGGAGGAGGAGATGAATTGAACCAAGAATAAGGAAGGGAAGAAGAATACAAGCATGAAACAAGAGAAGTTACACCACCGAAGGATCCCCTTACAGAGCTAGAAACATCGAAGAAAAGGAAGGTTTCTCCGTAGAAACCCTCAGCACGAAAGAAGACCTGAGCCAATAAGCCCTAGTCAAAGAATGTCGTCACAGTGGATGATGTCGATCTCATCATCACAGTCGTGGAAGATGATTTAGAGGAAATATTGCAGAGATATGGAGCAAAGAAAGAGTCGATGTATGATATAATCGAGAAAGAGATGAAAGACATACAACAATCCATCTACTCAAGCTGCACAGTGCCTACTGTGCCTTCTTCATCCAAGATCGCAGAATTGGGGGATGATCCCACCCAATTACGAAGGTTAGCAGATGAAACAGAGGATCGACTTCATCAAGCCCAAGAAGAAAAGGAGAAGGATAGAAAATCCTTGAAGAAAGAAAAAGAGGAGGTCTTAAAGAAACTTCGAGCTACGCATAAGGAGAAAGATGAAACTCGAGCGATGTTCGAGGAGGACAAAGAGAAGATGCAGAAAGAAAAAGACCAGCTGCTCGCAGAGTAGACTGTGGTTAAAGAGGCAGTGACTAAAGAACTTTACTCTATGTCGGGCTTGGAACAGGAGGAACCAGAGTCAACCGATATACAATTAGGGAAGCTCGTTGAATCCATTCAAAAACTTCAAGAAAGAGTAATGGAGCTACAAATCCAAGCAGTATCGAGCACTCCGAAAGAAGTGCATCATCAGAGGGAATAAATTGCCAAAAGTGCAGCAAAAAGAATCAGGGCACTCATCTCAGAGTGTAAGAAACTAAGTGATCGGAGTGCGCAGACCTATGAGTGCCTTGCAGAAGATCCAGAGATGAAGAAACTGGAATCACATCTCCAGGAGGCGAAGCAACATACCTCTACCGTGCAAGCGCAAATGAATCTCCTTATGCAGTTGAGAAAATGAAGTGATCACAGGAAAAATGCGTAATACAACAACAGGTTACTTCCATCCAAAGCAAAGTCATGGAGGTGACACAGAGACTCCAGCTAGTGCAGGGAAAATCCTGCGCACTTTTTGAAGAGATCGAAGGCCAAGGTTCGCAGCTAGACCAAGTAGTTGCGATGGTGGAAAAACACCTGAAAGGGCCTGTTATAGAACAACTAATTCAAGAGTTCGTCGAGAAAGAGGCTCTGACGAAGAAGCAAGTCGAGGTAGCTCGAGATAAGCTTGAGGCCTTCGAAGCAACACTGTCGAGATCTGAGTGACTCAGGATGAGTCACAGGTGAGTATTGGGGGCATGTTGGCCCTTGACCAGTTTTTTAGGAAACATTGGTCATGTTTGACCATTTTTGGGACTTCGACAAGATGGTCAAAGATGGAGCACCTAGGTGAAGCAGAGATCGCAGGATCTCGCTTATTTTGAGGGCTCGTGGACCAAGAAAAGGGTTATTAGGGTTTATGTAAAAGGTATGGGATGTCGGCCCATGGGTTTACCCATGTTTAGGCCTTTTTGTAAATGTATAAATAGGTAGCTAAGTGATGTAAGAACAACTAGAATCGTCTTAGTACATAACTACTAGTGGCTATGTGCATAGTAGGTTAATATTGGCTCAACACAATAAGTTGTAAGTGCTTTGTGTAGACAGACTGTGTAAGGCTTGTTGTTATTAAGGAGATGGCTCTGTTCCTTGCCCTGATTATGAGGAAGGTGGATCTAGTGCATTGTGCGGAGATAACCTATCCAGTGTGAAGCTGAGCTCTGTGGCTTTGTGCACATGAGTAGGCGAATGCATGAAGTTAAAAGACTAATAAAGAAGAAGAAGAGTTGGTGGACGTAGCCCCACACTGGGGTGAACCACGTATATCCTATGTCTTGATATGCTTTGTGCGATGTTGTTTATTTGATTATTTTCTTAGTGTTGTTGATGTTATGTATAATGAATGCATATGATGTTGTATCTTAATGCTTAATGATGTAAATGAATGCTAGATATGAGATAATGCTATGTGCTAAATGATGAAAAGTACTTGATCTGTATTGTTACTGTGTTGATCTGAAATAAGGGTTTGAACTGCGATGTGAATAAGGTTCAAGAACTAATGCATGTTATTGGCTAAGTGCTCTATTAAGTGTTGTAGTCACATATTTGTGTCCCATCTTGGTTGTAGACACCCGAGTCCTACAACCCCCCTTCCTCTACCTTGGGTGAGACTTCATCTGCTTCACAGGTGTTGCTGAAAGGGCCAGTAGTTAGGGTTTTTTTGGTGTGTTGTTGAAGCGTTGAACCCTGGGTCTTCCCATGTGCTAACAATCATACAACTTAGAGATGATGCTTGAATCATGCTAGATATGATCATGCTAGTACAACTCATATATGTTATAGATGGTTGGATTTGTTGATACAATGGCCTAGGGAGCATCATGCTAGTAAAACTTAGAAGTGGACTTACAACTTAGAGATGATTATTGCGTCATGCTAGTTATGTTCATTCTAGTACAACTTAGAGACGATGCTAGTGAGATGCATCATGCTAGATATGGCCATGTGAGTACAACTTAGATATGACATAAATCTTAGATATGATGTATTGACATCGCGCTAGATATGTAATGCTAGTACGACTTAGAGGTGACCATACAACTTAGATATGATGCATGGGGGCTCATGTCATGATAGATATGATCATGAAAATACAACTTAGAGGTGGCATACAACTCATATATGATGTATTGACATCATGCTAGATATGTCATGATAGTATGGCTTATAGATGATCATACAAATTAGAGATGACACAGTGAGGCATTGATGTACATCATGCGAGTACAACTTAGATATGATGCATTGGCATCATGATAGTTAAGTCATGATAGTACAGCTTAGAGATGATGTAGATGATACTCTAGATCACACCAGTACAACTTAGATATGATGCATTCACATCATGCTAGTACGACTTAGAGGTGATGCAACTGATGAAATTGTTGATGCATGATGATATCAGATGATATGATTTGATTTTTGTGGATACTGTATGTATCTAGAGATTAGTTTTATGCTATTGTGGTGGATGTCATCCACTAGTAGTGAATGTGTGTCACTGGTTAGTAGTTGTATGCTACTAGGAGTGGTTGTGTACCACTGGGTAGTAGTTGTGTACTACTATGGATGGACATAGTTGTGTTCTACTAAATGGCATTGTAGCAGTTGTGTGCTACTATATAATTTCTATGGAGACTACCACTAGTGTTGGAAATGATTTCCAGCTATATGGATAGTCAGTGTGTTGGTGGACAGACATTCTCCAAGTAGAGAAAGGCCCAGGAAGAACATATTGCTCGTGGATAGACATTCTTCCTGTGGAGAATGGTCCAGGTTGACATATCATGGATTGGTATTTTCCTAAGCACAGATTGTGGCTCAATTAGGAAAATGGTTCAGGAATGATATTATCCCAAGGCACAATGATTGGCCTGATCAGGTTGAATAGTCCTCCCCTTAAGGACATGACGTCTCTATTATGGTGGTTGATACAGGACATATATTTTCTAAGGAATATGGGTAGAGATTGATCTCTATGGTACATATGACCCGATTAGAAAATAGTTCAAGACTGATATTCCTGTAGGAATGGTCTCTATAGCCCATGTTATTGGATAAATCGGTAGGTGCGAACACTAACTGATCTCCCTAGATCCACCTAGATATAGAACTAAATAGGATAGGACATGACTTTTTCTCTAAGTTGTAGTCATTGAATCTACTACCAAGAAGGAATGAGTGACATACCTTTATATCGCTTCCTTAGGTCTATGTTGTTCCTACTTTTCTCTGGTGCTCTTGTGAAATCAGGTCCAAGCCAACACAAACCAACCAAAGTGAAGATAACAAAATATATTCAATGTCATCCTATGCATATGATCAAGGAGTTATGCAATAAAATAAGAGTGATTTTATGGGAAAGGGACATGTTGTTGTATTATATTAAATGAAAGTAGAAGATACAACCAAATCTCCTTTATGTCGCAAGATTCCTTTCATTGATCCTTGGTTCCAACACATGCACTTTCTCTACACTTGCATGAAGAAGAACCAATACAACTTGATAGACTAATAGATTCTTCAAACTTCAATCCAAACAGAGTTCTTCACACAATTCTTTCATTAATTCTTCATTCAATATTGCTTAACCTCTTCCTTGAGAAACCTTTCATTATATAGGAGAAGGAGAGATGGTTAAAGGGATGAGGATGATCCCACTAAATCTGAGAAGTCAGTAGGATGCCAACCATGAGAATGCCAACTCATTTTCTAGAAGATACTCTTCTAGAAACTTCTTAACTTCCTCTTCCTTTCACGCTTCAAAACAGGTTTGCACCCTACCTATAGAGAAGACCATGAGCACCTCGTAGGCTAGTTATAGGGTTGCCTGTGAGAATCAAGATTCTCGCAACCTGTAACACAGTCAACCTGCAAAATCATCTTAAAAGTATGTTATGTGGAAGAAGACAACAATCACTTTTCTCAGTCAAAAAGTCCTTATGAGATCCTGAACACATAACTGTAGAGACATCACGAGAGTGACCAAAATAATGTGTAATAGAATGCTCCCCAAAGTATGAGGCTGGAACTCGTCACAGCCGAAATACTTTGTAAAATGTGTGTGTGTGTGTCAGAAACAAGGAGTGCACCTAATCAGAAACCTGTAAACAACCCAACATATGCAAAATATGATACCAGTTATGAGGTAGGCATTCCCATGCTCAGATCACAAATGAATGAAATCATAAATGTAGGCCATGGCCACCAATCATACACCATGGATCCATGTCGCCAAAATGCTACATAGCCACCAGGAATACACTGTGGATCTATTTTAGAAGACTTGAATTAAGACATAGCCACGTGACATACAAAGTGGATCTATGTGTCGATACAAATCATACATACTCCATCACAACCTGGATCAAAAAGATGAGAGCCAGGGTCTTCAATTCTGTCACCTGAAAGTACGAATCTAGCCATGTGATTACATGTGTTGAAGTCGAGCATGGTAGAAACCACTCAATTACTGGTCATTGATGAAAATCATTAACAAGTGTGCGGGAATCATCTTTGATGTCAATGACTCCCAAGGTACCGAAGTACAATCCGAACAAATGTGAATGAATGAGCTGAAGTCGAACACTTAGTGGAATCTCTCGATCAGGGACCAATGATGTGAAATCCATGTCAAAAGTGAAGATACCTTCCATTAAGGCATGCAGGTTCCAAGATACTAAATGATTTCTAAGTCTTATTCCTGGATAATGAGTTGGAGTCGACGAAAAAGACTTGTCGGAGGAGGGCCTTGATGTATCCCCCATCAATGACATGAAATAAGTAATAGATTTTGAGGGTGAATCAAAGTATGTATATGAGTTGAAACGGACACAAGGAAGGCCGACATAGTAAGAATGGAGCATTGCAGATGCTCGAATCAATGGAGGGCTCGTTTGAACCTCTCTCGAACATATGAATGACACGACAAAGGACTTGACATCACTGACTCAAAGACGAACCAAGATATGATCTTGTAGCAAGTCGGATGAGAGACAAATGGATTTCCCAACCTAGATTCAAATGATGAATAGGGGGTGTCATGTTCAAGAGCGACGCTTACTACCATTAATATGAATATGAAAACACATCCCTTTCCCAAAATTTCCCCCACCATTTATGGAAAGTACCTCTTTGTTTTTACACAAGCTTGAGGAGGATAACATATGTTTATCGATGTAAGCTCATCCTTCGGACGAGTCCCTCGAAGTACATTTAACAAACCCTAAGAAGGAGTGGTTTGGTCTTGTAAGGGCCTTTCGATGTTTGTTTAACGAGTCCAAAGATAGAAAAATTAGGGGTTTTTCATGTTTTGAGAGTCTGAAAAACACTTAAAGAGAATTCTCCCAATTCCTTTTTCGTAAATGAGTTCGACGAGAACGAAAAAGTGATAAACTATCGCCCTTCGAACGTTTTCTTCAAATAATTTAACGAGTGTGAAAAGAACAAGATCGCTCGACAATCTTTTCGTTTTTATGGAGCGTGAAAAGAGATTAAAGGATACTCCCTTGCGTTCGTCATTTTCGTGTTACCATGATGATTAAGAAAAGACGAGAAAAAGTATACTCGGTTGCGTTCTCATGTATTTTTGAACATGAGAATGAACGAAGACTGAGCTCGAGCTTTTTCCTATAAAAACCCTAAAAAAGTAGTCGTACATGTGACAAAAAAAAGAAAAAATACGCGTACACCGTCGTTCAGACTTCAAAGTCACTATATATGTGAAAAACCATACTCACAAGGCTATTAGGGTTTCAGGTTTTTTAAGCAAAGCAATAAAAATAATATAAAAAATCAACAATAAATAGTAAAAAGTGAATAAATATGGGTGAAAAAGCCTTTTTTACCATTTCATTGTTACTTTGCCAAAAACTTGTCTAACATACCTCATTTTTCCCCAAATTTCTTTGCTCAATTGCGGGAGGTACAAGAGATCATTCAACAAACGGTTTTAGCCAACGAGGTAATCTCCTATATTTTCAACTTTTCCATGGTTTAATTTTGATTTTTATTGGCAATTTTAGAGTTTTGAGTCCATTTTAGGGTTGGTAGATGCGCTCAAGCATTCTCGCAGGTGCGCCATTCAGGACCTACGAGAATATAAGATTTTCGTAGGTGGGCTTCAGTGCACCTACGAGAATATCACAATGTGCAAAAGCTTCACCTGCGAGGGCCAAAAAATAGATTTTTGTGTGTAGTTTTGCTCAATAAAAAAATTATGCAAGAGGTTAAAACAAGTTGTTGACTTCCTTCTCATGGCTCCATTGTAGGTGTTGACCATCACAATGTTTGAATGGAGGGAAATAGAATATGAGGAGGATGATGCCATTGATGGGAATGATTCTGGTACAGTCACTGCCCTCCGGGAATGTGGGCTCTTAAAAAATTTTAGGATCCTGGGCATGAGAGCCCAACTCAGATTGTTAGAGTACCTGGTCCACATGTGGGATGTGAATCAACAGTTATTTCACGTAGGGGTCCACACGCTGACACTAGATATCGAGGATATCTATTTTCTGATGGGGTTGTCACGACGTGGATAACATGTTACTTTGACCGAAGGTAGAGGTGACAAAATTCCTATGAGTGAGTATGTTTGCCGATATTGTGTTCCTAAGGCATAGAGAAGAAAGGGTAAGGTTGTCATTTGGGGGGTCCAATATTTGACCCTATGAACTATCTTGTTTACCATTGCATGCATGGCTGGGAGTGCAGCTCTGCACATGGCTCTCCAGAGCTATTTCGAATATGCAATAGAGTGCATAGAGCCTCAAGTTTTCAACTGGTTGGATGCGGTTCTCCACAGTATGAAGAGGCAACTGACAAAGTGCAGAAGGGGTGACTTGAAGCAGTTCGGGTATCACTTTTGGTGTCATTCTTCCTCGAGAGGGTCCCATTGCTGCGACTACAGGTAGATTAGGGGTTTACTGGCCCCACAGGATCCGAGGATGATGAGGTGGTGTAACCTCATGGCTCAGCACGTAGTAGGGCCTATAATCAAGTATAATGATTTATTTTTTGATTGGTTGAGGTCTCAGATGCTGATGATCGATGACTACGCATATGTCGGTTTAGATTTTCGAGGAGATCCAGATTTGGTCCTTCCTGAGGATGCTCAGTGGGGTGACTTGGGTGAGAAGTACACGTTTTTTTATTTTTTAATGTTTTTGCAAATTTTATTATATAAAATGTTTTTATGTTTATCCAAGGACTAATCAAAAAAATTCTTTTGATGACACAGATGTGGGGCCGTATTGACCTCCAGGAACGTCTCCTATTCAGAGGCGAGGAGAAGTGGCTCCAGTGGCAAGATGGGATGTCGAGGACTACGAGGCAGTGGAACATAACTTAGAGGGGTTTAATGCGGATGTCCCAGACATTTCTATTGGGGGGATCCCGCGACATTACCAGCGCCATACTATGGGCATGTATGAGTCTCTCAGTCGACTGCTCCTTAGGGTAGCTCAAGTAGTTGTATGTTATCATGAGCGTCATCCATGATGCTATTTTGTGGAAGCTATGGGCTTCATATTTTGAGATTTTGATCTTTGGACATAAACTTTTTGTAAAAGCTTTTGATCGTCATATACATATATACGACTTCTATCGGCTTATTTTGTGTTGTATAATACATGTGATGTGTGATTGGTTCATGAATGTCCAAAATGTCTGTCTAACACATAATTAGCTAAAGCATCATTCAATATATTTAGACATCTAGGAATGTGCTGATATTCGATATAATCAAAATAACATTCTAAGAGGCGAATTCATAAATATACCCGTAATAAAGTAGGACTTTAGATAGCATAGAAATTACTTAACTATATTACTACTAGCTGTGAATCGATTCATATAACCAGGTGGAGGATATCAAACGAAATAGCATCAATCAACAATTCGATGACGACGCTATATTCTGCAATATTATTGGTCGCACGACCGAGGCACATACCTAGTAGACTGATAATTTCATTTGTCAGTGTGTAAATTTCCCATGCAATAAAAGCAAGGTTCTGAGTATTATGACTAGCGCCATCGGCAAATCCAATGTGGGGTAGCGAAAAATGGGACATCTGGAAACCAAGCACAACGCAAGATAAGAGGTCGAGTGAAGAGACCAAATAACAAGAAAGCTGTTAGAAAAATAGGACCGCGGAGCAATAAAATAAAACAAATGCAGAAACAAAACACAGAAGATACACAATACAAGA
>SNQJ01S0184632.1:0-18836 GCA_010110895.2 Picea sitchensis
TCCAAATCCCGATTCTCGATTTTGCGATAGAGTTAGATCGACGACTCATGATATTTCTCGATCCAATGGCCCAGAATGACTCAGGATTTCACGATTCGTGAAGTCTCATGGCAGTCTTCTGACCTTTACAACCTGTGAGTCAGCGAAATGTCGAGATCTCTCCATGTGTGCTCCCTGATGGACGGTCCTAATGATTTCGTGAATTCGCAAGTCGAAATTTCTCCTGTGCGCTCTAGAGGACTAATCCTCGTGCACTTTCTCATGGATCCAACGACTGTCAGTCCTCTGCGTGAAATCTAATGGCTGGAATTCTTTCTCTTTTTCTGAGCTCTCCTCGTCACTTCTGAACTAGATTTTCACCTCTGATCTCTTCGCAGAACGGATCTTACGGCTGCGATTTCTCGTTCTTGGCTCCTCTGATGTGTTCTTTGCTGCCTTTGCAATGATTTTCTCTTGTGGAAGAAAAATTCGTGAATCTTTCAAAGATTTGAAAGAATTTCATGAGTTCTTTGAATGTTACTGTTCTCTGCTGCAATCTTTGATGGAGGAGAGATATTTCCCGAAATTATTTAAATGATTCTACCTCCTCTAGCAATCTTTCACAAATTTGAACGAATTTCTTTGAATTCTTCAAATTTTCCTGCCTCCTGCAGCTCTTCTTCGTGAATCTTTGATGAATATGACATTGTTCATGATTCTTTAGAGTTTCTCCTTTTGCAGTCTCTGCTTGCTCGATATTTTGAGCGTATAGCACTATGATTCCTCGCGTGATCTTCCTACAAGGATATTTTGGGCAAAAAGCAGACAACAAATTTCTCTCGAGTCTTTGTGAAGTGGCTCGTGTCCTGTGCTCTCGTTCACAGTGAAAACTCTGCGCTGTTTGAGGATCGTGTTTCTCTCTAGCTTGTGTGAAGAGGCTTACTACTGAAGCTCTGATACCATGATAAATTGTGAAGCAATAAATGCAGAGAGAAAGAATAGAGAAGAAATAGTATTCAATATATTGAGAATGTAAGGAGAAAGTACAATGAGAAGAATTAATGAAGTAGTAATGTGCAAAGGGAAATAGTTGAGCTAAATAAGCTCAAGCAAATCAACAAAAGAAAGTATAGTCTTTTGAGGTTACATTATATTTAAGAGATTTCACTCATGTCCATCATGAGACCGAGAGATTTAATGAAATATCAAAAGAATTAAGATACACATAAATGTTCAAATTGTTTCCAGTAAGAACACGTTCTGATTTCAGTTCAAACCCTAGACTTAGAGAAATTAAAATAACTTTTTTCATTTTTATTTACTGTTTTCAATAGATCTGTTTCAGCAGAAGGTCCAGATCAGTAGCACATAGCTCGTGATGAGTGATGAGCATTTACGATGTGCCGGAAGGGAAAGTACTTTCATCCATCACATGTTCTGATTTCAGTTCAAACCCTAGGCATAGAGAAAGTAAACTAACTTTTTCTTTTTTACTATTTCAATAGATTTGTTTGAAATGCAGTTGCACCTTGTATACTGACTGCAAAGGAGTGATAATTTGCATAATGTTCTTTATTCACTGATCAACTTTCACAAATGGCTCGAGTTGCTCAGTTGTTGTCGTCCGCCTAAGCCTTAACGATTAATGATGCCAAGAGTAAGTCCATTTCTGCAATAAACCTCTAATTCATTGCATACTGTCAAGTCCCTTTATACAACATATGAAGTCAATTGTCCAGGTTACACTTAACTCTCATCCAACTGATGTTGTCACAAACATTACATTGCAGGACAGGTTCAGCTGATTATTCTCAATGCTAATATGCACTCCTTATTCCCTTTATACAACATATGAAGTCAATTGTCCAGGTTACGCTTAACTATGATCCAAATGATGTTGTCACAAACATTACATTGCAGGACAAGTTTAGTTGATTGTTCTCAATGCTAATATGCACTCCCTATATTGCCACCACATCGTCTCCAAAGCACTTTCCAAAATGGACAATATGTAAGATTCTACACATTGACATTAATTTTTGCAATGAAATGATTAATGAAAGTATTTTTTAGCTCTCCCTTGTGTTCATGAAATAATATTTTAGAGGGCATTGTTGTCCAAGTCTCGCGTGGACGTTGTGCAAAGAATTCGACTAATAATTAATATCGAAGCCACCTGCTATGTGTGATGACATATAGTCTCCTGTTTGTATCAAAAGTATTATGAGTTAGTACGTTCTAAAGGAATAGGTAGAAATTTCCTAAGTTCCTCATTTGTTGTTCTATTTTCTTGTGATTTATCTGTATTAGCAATCTGGTAACAAAAATTAGATTGCCAAACCCAACACCGTTATAAATTTGTGCCATAGAGTGATCATAGATGGTGAAAGGGGTCGCCTCCCTTGTTCCCTTCGATAATATACTTGTAAGAGGATAGAATGCCGAGAAGTAACTCGTAGAAAATGGATCCATTAGGGCTTATTAATCACATAGAGTCCTCCAGATTGGTATGCGACACTGGTGATGATGCGAAACAGTTCAGATCAACGCCCGTCTCTGATTACTTTAAGTATTTTACTTGAATAGTTCATCTAATAGGGTTATGTAAAACTTAGATTAATGTTTAATATTCAATTCTTGGAGTATCTTAGTTTAACAGTTTCACTTCCATTTTCATAAACTTGAAAGCATTTTACTTTCTTAGAACCCAATATGGTTTTGTAAAACTTTGATTAATGTTGTAATATTCAATTCCGGAAGTATCTTCATTTAACAGTTTCACTTCGATTTTCATAAAACTTCGATTTTCATAAACTGTATAAAATTTTATTTTCTTGTGTCATTTTCTAAAAGTGGTTAGCAAATGTTACCGAGTTTTCAATGTTCTAGAAAAATAAAGCATCCAATGCGATCTTTCTTGGGAAACCCTAGCTAAATTTATTTTTGTTGACTCATTTCGAAGGCATTTCTGTATTTCGACTTCAACATTCTACGCAACTGTTTAAGATCTTTTTCTTAGCTTCTTTTAAGTTCCAATTTTCATACTAATTGCATAGGGTTTCGATACGGCCGCGAATTTCTGGCCTTTTCATAATCTCTAATTTCCATATTCCACCAACCGATAGGGTTTCGATGGAAAAATGGCAGCTAGGTTTCAGTACCTGCTGAAAATTTGATCATTTGATCTTCAATTGTTGATACGAATCCGTAAATGATATAAATGACGAGTCGATAGGGTTTCGATGGAAAAATGATAGCTAGGGTTTCAATAGCTCATGAAAATTTGATTTCAATTGTTTTTATAATAATCAGTAAATGATATAAATGATGAGAAAATGACATCGATCCGCATATAGTAATAATTAACAATGAATAAATTGGACTGATGAAAGAAAAGCAATAAGAAAGGTTGATGTGCCATGATGATTATCCGGTAGAACGAAAAATCCTGTTATCCACGTTTTCATTTTTTGCGCACTCAAATCCTGTTATCCACGTTTTCAAATCCTGTTATCCAAGGATTTATCCACCAAGCTGTTTCAAATCCTGTTATCCACGTTTTCATTTTTCACGCATTCAAATCTTGTTATCCACATTTTCAAATCCTGTTATCCAAGGATTTATCCACCAAGCTGTTTCAAATCCTGTTATCCACGTTTTCAATTTTCGCGCATTCAGATTGCTTATCCATAACTCATTTTATCGTTTTCTCAAATTCAGATAGCGGCTTTTGACAGTGTTCATCCTTGTTGCTAGTTTCAACATCGGTGTTGTTGAGATGGTTCGATTGATTGGATGGTCTCATTAAAATTCCAAAATCACCAAACCCTAATTTCATTGCATTAACATAGTTGGTTAGAGCACCCGTTTTGTAAGCGGGAGGTCATGAGTTCAACTCTCATTGAAAGCATTCTGATCTTGACCACTCTCAACTCTGGGCTTTGCTCGCACAGGTTCCACTCCTGCCCTCCACGTTTTATATGGCTTTTCTGATTTTCAGGTTCAGATGGTTTTTCTCATTTTCAAGTTCTGATGTTTTTATGTAACTTGGATTTTGACATTGCTCCAGTGTTATTGCTAGTTTCAACTTTGTTGGTTAGATTGAGTGGATCATGTTTGTTAAAATCCTTGCCTTAAATGGGTTGCTCCTTATTTATTGCTAGTTTCAACTTTGCTGGTTAGATTGAGTGGATCATGTTTGTTAAAATCCCTGCTTTAAATGGGTTTCTCCTTAAAGAGTTTATACCAGTCTTCTTTCATAGACCAAATGGCTAGAGCACCCGCTTGGTAAGTGGGGGCTCAAAGTTCAACTCTCAATGAAAGCATGTACACTATGTTATGTGTCTGCTCAGTCTTCCCAAGGACAGAAAAAGTGCTCTGTTGAAGGCTCCACTCCACTCCAGTCATTTTGTTATGAGAAGCCTCGCGCGAAGTCGTTTAGAGAAAACATACGATTCTCAGATCATTAAATGATAGTTTTCATTATCCAAATTGGTAGCACCGATATTTGTCATTATAAACCCTAAACTCCAGATCAGAACGTTTCGTGTTCAAGGTTCAAATCAGATCTTTGTGATTATAAACCCTAACCTATTTCTTTGAACTTTGTAATTTCACTCAGACAATATATATAATCATGTTTAACATCACCAAGAGAGAACGACATTATGAAATTCATCAGTAATACATATTCTGAAATTCAACGACATTTATATCTTCGATAAAATGCAAGCCTAATCCAAGTACCTTACAAGATATTTTTGAATGGGTAGCTGGAAAAAATGGTCAATTTGGTAATTGATGATGATTAACGTCCACTACTACTTAATTTGTCTATCGGACCTTAAGAGGGTAAGTGATTACTTGTGATTCTTTAGAATTTTGTTTATGTGCTCGAAAAGCATTAAGAGAAGCTTTCCAAGATCACCATACTTTTGTTGACTTAAGAGGTTAGAAAGGTTGGTAGTGTGATCAATATTTTGAAAATGAGATCTAATATGGGTATAGGCTGGACAATCTAAGAGAAAATGCTTCTAATCTTCAACCTTCTTAGTGTCACAAAGGTGACACACTCTTTCATCCAATGGCATTTTAGGAATTGACCAACGCCCAGTTTCACTATGGAGCTTGTGAGAATTTGTTCTTATCTTAGCAATGTTTATTTTTTTCTTTACACTTAGCAAAACAGATAGATAATTTTGATCTTTTAGATTAGGGTTGATTACATCTTTATAATACCTTAATTTTCTTTTTTCCTCTAACTCTTTATCACACCACATTTTTTTCCTTAAATTTTGATTTGACCTTTTTTTTAATAGTATTTTTATTCTGCCAAATGGTTTCTTCCATGATTCCCCAATAGTTTAGCCAAGACCACGAGTCTTTATGCCATCCTCGCTTGAGTCGACGATGATTATGTCGATTTAAAAATAGATTAATCAATCTTTTAATCAAAAATAAAATATAATAAAAGGAAAATATTCTTAATTTTATCAATCAATTTAAAAGCTAAAATTGTCCGTTAGTCATTAAGATCTTTGAATAGCACGGTTTGTTACGTTACAACTCGATTGATTAATTGATATTTTAATCAAAAATAAAATATAATAAAAATAGAATATTCTTAATCTTGTTTATCAAATTAAAGGTTAAAACTGTCTTTTAGTCATTACGGTTTTTTATTAGCACGGTTTGCTACTTATAAGTTAGTTTTTTCAAAATCGTTATATTTGCACGGAACAACTTCCGGTATTTTTAGTATCTTTAAAATTCGTTTTACCTTTCATAGAACTTGAAAATTAGAAGGAAAAGTCTTCCAATTGGCTAGCAAATGTTATGGGAATTTTAGATCTTTTTGAGAGCTTCAACATTAAGGAAATAGTAACTTAGAAATAGAGAACTTTAAATTAAAATGTAAATGTTTTTATTTCATTATTTCAAATATTTTCATTATATTTATTTAAAATATCACTATAAAACAAAGATTAAACTACAATAAATATTATTTAAAAATTTATTTAAGTAAAAATCACTTAATACTACTCACTTTATAGTTGTGGATATGAAAAACTTTTAATGCATGTATATTTTCCTTCAAACCCATACTAAACATGAAAGTTGAATAAATCAATACTTTGTCCATGGCAATCATTTGCTCCAATTTGTTGTGGTTATCAACTAATCATATTATTGACTTTTATTGTATTTTCATATTACAAGAGTACTATTATTTATCTTTTTCCAATTAGAAGAAGAATAATGCTTCAAATTTACAAAGACGTTTTAAATTTATATATATATAAAGTTTAATTTTAAAAAGATGTTAAAATTTTGTATATGTATTTTCAATTTTGTTTCTCATTTTCTAATAAAATCTTTATGGATATTCATATAGTGTTAAATATATAGTGTTAAATATATTCATATAATTATTAGTACAAATTAAATTAGTAATATAGATATTGTAGTTGTTGTATTGGGAGCAAAGTTATTGAAATAAGATTTAAAATATATCGTTATCTAGATACATTGTAATCTAAAATATTTTTTTTTATATCTTTTTAATATATTATTGTCACTCTCAACTTCAAGTTTCCAATAAATTTGGGGGAAACTTGCACTAGTTCAATACACTAGTATGAGGGTAGCCAATTATCGTCACTAGAAGTTTTTGGCCATTTTTCTAAAATGATTAAATGGCCATTTCTATGGACTTTCACCATGAGTTATTAATGTGGAAGTTTTTAACCATTTTTCTAAAATGATTAACTGATGGTGATTCCTATGGGCTTCACCATCAACAATTAATGTGAATGTGCTAGTTTTATTCTATTCTCTTTTGTACATTGTATATGTGGGTATAGTTCGGTTGGGAGAGAAGCGGCAGACAAAAGACGGTTGGGTAGCGTGTTCGTCCACGGTTACAACAATCAGTTCTCCAGATGAGCGTTAATACGTTCTGCAACACTGCTTGTCCGTTTCCATAGTGTACATGTATGTTTCGAAATAGATGCAGAAATGTTTGGAATATTTTAATTTTGTTGGATATAGAATTTTTTTTTTTTAATAATAGTTTTTCGCTGCCTACAAATATGATTAAAATTCAAGGAAATTTTATGTTACTATAAAATTTTACTATCAAGAATCTGATCATATGGAAAATTTTCAATACGAAAATAAATATTTAACAATGAGACACTTCTCACAGTTTTTTTTTCCTTAAAATAAGGAAAAAATTATCTTCAACACTTTACACTATTTTCATAATTTATATAAATATGGAATTTGAACTTATTACTTCTATCGTGAAAATTAAAATAAATGATCTTGACATTTCCATTTATGATTTTTATCCTATTCATTTATTAAAATTTTTATTTTAAAAAATAATTAATCAAATAACACATGAAAATGAGAATAGTTAAATATATTGTCAAATAGTTTTCAAAATAGTTAAATATATTGTCAAATAGATTTGATAATGATTTAATTAAGTTTTATTTACCCATCAAAAAAATTATATAATTTTTTGTATTTTAAATTTTTTTTATTTAGTTAATAGGACTTTTTATATTTGAGTGTGAAAGATTTCAAAATAGTTAAATATATCGTAAAATAGATTTCAATTTAATTAAGTTTTATTTACCCATCAAAAAAATTATTTAATTTTTTTATTTAGTTAATAGGACTTTTTATATTTGAGTGTGAAAGATATGTGTAATTCATTTATTACTTAACATGAAGTTGACACACACATATATATAATTCATTTTAATTTTGAATTTATTATATTTTTAGAGGAATCAAATCTCTGGTTATAAGAAATTTGATCTCCTTAATTCATAATAAATATAAATATATACTAATCTCTCTCTCTCTCTCTCTCTCTCTCTCTCTCTCTCTCACACACACACACACACACACAGACCCATAAAGTTCATCCCCACATGGAGAAATAAAAGAATAGAGTGATTTCTTATCACACAGAAGGTGTTGGAGACACCGTTACAATCGGAAAATGGTTAGGAAGTGCAGGCGAATCACACCACCTTCCAATTTTTATGGAAATTGTTGGAAGATCTAAAAAATTGACTAGCCCTTTCAAATTCAATTTTGCTTGGTTAAAGGAGGAGGATTTTATTTCCTAAGTCAAAAAATATTGGATCTTCGTCAACCAAAATGCAAAAGAATGAGTTGTAGTCCAATTTGCAGAAAATCTAAAAATACTAAAAAAGGCCATAAGGGAGTGGGCACTTTAGAAGAGACAAAAGGCCGAACACAACCTAATTGATGCTAAAGTAGCCCTTCAATCTATATATGAATCAGAGGGTGGGGTTTATGCTTTCCCTGAGTCAAAAGCGGAATTGTTAGCATTAGAAAAGAAGCGAAGACAACTTTTCGAAGAAAAGGAGAATACATGGATGTTAAAAAGTTGATTCTATCATATGTGTGTTTAAAATATTCCTTGCAATCTTTTCTCAGAGTTCAACATAGTATATTTGTAGGAAGCCTCCTCTTGCTAAGTTATTTAAACTTCACAATCATCACAGTATCATTGTAAAAAATTGTGACAAATACAACTCATCACTGGTGGAAGCAAACTTCATTCTACAATCTGATTTTTAACCAAAGAAATTGTGGATATTAAGTTGAAGGAATTTAGAAATCTTTGAGTGTTTTAATTTTCTTTCTTAGACACATAAATATTATTTGAAGTTCATAAGTCAAAATTGAGTTTTCTTACAAATATTTTTTCATTCTTTTGAAACAACCCTTTGTGACCAGAGTATCCACCATTGAAGTTGTGAACCTTAGATTGAAGGAATTTAGCTTATACTATTTTTGTTTTATTTAAGTTAATAAATCTGGGATATCCCTAAAATGTGTTAGAACTTGATCTCCAACTTCAAAATAAAGCTTTCTTCTCTATTGATCAACTCTGCGTTTGTATTCATTGTTGCTCCTCTTCAATTGCTCCTTGATCTGATTATGAAGTTCTTGCATTTCTTCAGTGAAGTCTTCGGCTCTTGTGCTCCTAAATTTTCTCTGACCCATATCTCTTAAATCATACACTCCTCTTGGATTCATTCCATACACGATTTGAAATGGAATTTTCCGAGTGCTTTTGTTCACTGAGTCATTATTCGCAAATTCTGCTTGTGTTAGAATTTGATCCCACTGACTATGGAGTTCAGTGACCAAACTCCTTAGAAAATATCCTATGTTTCTATTCACCACTTCAGTGTATCCATATGTTTTTGGATGATATGCAGAACTAAAAGATAGCTTCATCCCCAACTTTTTCCACAATGTCCTCTAGAAATGACCAACAAACTTGGTATCCCTGTCTGAAACTATACTCCTACGCAACCCATTGAGTCTCACAACCTCTCTAGAAAAAAAAATTTGCAACATGTGTTGCATCACTGGTCTTATGGCATGGGATAAAGTGTTCCATTTTTGAAAATATGTCCACTACCACAAATATGGAATCAGTTCATCTTTGTTTCCTTGGAAATCCCAACATGAAATCCATACTTATTGCATCCCAAGGCCTCTCTCGAATAGGCAATGAATGATACAACCCAGTGTTCTACTTCTTCCCCTTAGCATACTCACAAATATTACATTTGTTTATATATATTTTCACCTCTGCTCTCATACCTAGCCAATAATATGAACCAGTTAATTGGGAAAATGTTTTGTCATGGTTGAAATGTCTGGCTAGATCTCAGTTATGATTTTCCTTCAACAAATTCTCCCTCATAGAGCATCTTGGTATTCACAACTGACACCCTTTAAAAAAAAACCCATCTTGAATCACGTATTCGGCCCACTAGCTTCTGTCTCTGAGTAAAGGATTATCACACGCTTTGTATGCCTCTGTGAAATCTAGATCACTGTCGTACATTTCCTTAAGGTGATCAAAAGCCAAAGTTCTGACCTCAAATTATTGAAGAATTAAAATCCTCTTGCTCAATGCATCAACAACCTTGTTAGCATTACTAGAAATGTGTTGAATGAAAAAAGTGAAATTTTGCATAAATACTATCCACTTGGCATGTTTCTAGTTTAACTTGTCTTGTCTGGTTATGTATTGCAAAGCTTGGTTATCGCTATACAAAACAAATTCCTTTGGTATGAAATAATGCCTCCACTTCTTCAAGGCTTGAATTATGGCATAGAACTCTTTGTCGTATGTGGAGAACTTCTTCTTGGCTTCACTCAACTTCTCACTGAAATATGCCACAGGCCTATTCTCTTGACTTAAGACCTCTCCAATTGCAACTCCACTCACATTACATCTCACTTGAAATGTCTTTTTGAAATCCAGTAATACCAGAATCAGTTCTTTCGTTATCTTCTCCTTCGGTATATTAAAGCTCCTCTCAACATCTTCTGTCCATTTGAAAGACTTGTGTCTTTTTTTCATTGTATCCATCATTTCAGCACTAATCCCACTAAAATTCTGATGAAATTCTAATAAAAACTTGCTAATCCATGCAAGCTTCTTACCTCAAAGATAATCTTTGGTGATTTCCATTATCTGATTGCTTTCACCTTTTCGAGATCCATCTTCAATTCATTTGAAGAAATCACAAAACCCAAATATATGAGTTTTGTCTTCATGAAAGAGGACTTTCTTAGATTAATCAATAACTTCTCTTCTTGTAACCTCCTCATTACCAATGTCAAATGTCTCAACTAATCCTCCTTAGTATTGCTAAATACCAGTATATCATCTAGATACACGATCACGAATTTACCAATGAAATATTCTGACACTTCATTCATCAACCTCATAAAAGTACTCGGGGCGTTTGTTAAGCCAAATGGCATAAAAAACCATTGATAAAACCCCTCATTTCTATTGAATATTGTTTTCCACTCATCACCTTCTCTCATCCTTTTCTGGTGATATCCACTTTTCAAATCTATCTTTGAAAAATAGTTCTCTCTGGTTAGGAAATCCATCAAGTCATCCATCCTTGGCAATGGAAATCTATATCTGATGGTGATATTGTTTATGTCCCTCGAGTCCATACACATTCTCCATCTTCAATCCTTAGACTCAACACAGTTAGTACTGCACATGGACTCAAGCTTTCTCTGACCAATCCTTTGTCTAACAGATCCTGAACCTGTCTCTTCACCTCCTCGTTCTCTTGAGTTTTCAATCTGTACGCTACTTTGGTTGGCAGAATCTCTCCTGGTATCAAGCCAATGTGATGATTGATACTTCTGATAGGTGGCAATGAGTTTGGAAGCTCATCCAATACTATATCAGAAAAATTCCCCAACAATTCCTAAACTTCCTCAGTAAAATATTCCATCGAAGTACAGGTAAGGATAACCCTCAGCATCCTTATTACAACGAACTGCATATTATGTTCTTTCTTTACTTCACTTAGGGTGTCCTTCCCACTCATGATAAGTATTTTCATGCTAGCTTCATCCTTTACCTTATTTTTTTCAATTGGCAGTAATATATGTGTCCTACCATTCTTCTCCAAAGTATAGGTATTTCATCTCCCATTGTGAATGACATACATGTCATATTGCCATGGTCTCCCCAAAAAAACATGACATACATCCATGGGAATCACATCACACAGGATTTCATCCCTATACCCTCTTATCTTAAATTCAACCAGACATTGTTTAGTCATTGTCACCAGATGACCTTTCTGCAACCATGCGACTTTGTACAACATTGGGTGTACAGTCGTCTCCAGCTCTAGCTTCTCCACCATATATGTGGATACTAAGTTGTCAGTTCTCCCACTGTCAATTATCACCTTGCAAACTTTGTTCTTCATTTTGCAGGTTGTCATGAACAAACTATTCCTCTGTGATGGATTTTCTGTCTCTGGTTCTTGCTTCAAGAGAACCTTCTTCATCATCAACTATTTCTCATCCTCTTCTCCTTCTTCCTCAACATCTCACTTTTGCGCTTCTCAAATGTGAGCTTCACCTCCTCCTTTATTCCTCTCGATACAATCCCAATACATATGCCCTTTCTTTCCACATGCATAACATATAACTTCTCCTCCTCTGCCTCTTCCTCTTCCTCTGGGAAAAGAGTTTCTACCGCCACTCTGCCTTCCTCAGGAACTTCCTCCTCTCTCAGAGTGATTATGTGGTTTCTTTGCCTCATCCTTGGGCTTATGTTCTTTATCCTGGAAAAATCCTTTGCCTTTGTTCAAGCTTCGACCTCTATTTTGTTGACTCTGCGTCCTGGCCAACTTATTTTTTTTTTTCAATGCAATTTCGTACGCATCCTCTATTGTTTTGACTATCGCCATGCTGATTTTGTCTTGGATATCATATCTCAGTCAACTTATGTATCTTTCTATATCAATCCATTGATGTATCTTCCACACACAAGTTCTTGCTATCTCTTCCAAGCTTACGAGTCGAAATAGAATCCATCAACGCACTCCTTGTAGATGCTATGCACTCCTTGCACTCACTCAAAGAAGAGAAAAAAATTGAAACTTATTCAATATTTACAATGACTCATATATTCAACCTTGTAAATGCATTCATGGATACAAAAACAAGGAATAACAGTGAAATGAAAACAACCAAAAGGTCTACCTTTCATTCATTCAGATAAACACAATAATAACATGCATTTGGAACAATATTCCTCTGCTATATTCATTCAAATGAACTTGCATACATTCATACAATATTTCTCTGTATCTCCCAGCTCTTTACTACAATGGAAATATACACATTAGATTCAACAGCCTCTCAACAACCTTACTACTGGGTAGCATTACAAAGGTTTATACAAAGGGACTCTTCGATTCTTTCCCTCCAACTCCTCTACATCTATCCTATCTAAATTAATTGTTATCAACTACTTAACATTTATTACAATAAATATCAAGTCAGACAGATAAGAGTGAGCGCTCTAGATCTGTGTTGCAATCATTTCATATTAAATCAAAATATACCCCCCCCTATCAATCTTACACGATGGCTCATCCTCCGATCATTAAAGATTTTCATAACTTAAAAATCTTTGTGAGATATTACATTAATACACTGATCTTTGAAATTCAAAATATTTCAAAATACACACTAGTGTGCTGAGCTGTCCTCCACGCATACTTTGTTGGTGATGCTCCTACATAAAAAATGTAGTCTAAGTCTCTATGCAACATCCATTCTCATGAATTTTTTAGTAGTGTCACTATCCACCATGGCTAGCGTTGATTTCCCATTGAATTATGCTTGAACATAACTAATTCTTCTCACGCTAGGGTCTTGACTTGTTGTATAGTCTTCCTCCATGCACCCAAAACCTATAGCACTCCCACAAATGAGTTATCCACTTTCTTCAATGAACAATTCTTAGCATATTGCTCCTTCACACATATCTGAAAACAAATCGGTTTTTTCTCCCTTTATGAATCTTCCTACTTGGCATTTTCTTCACTACCTTTGGATGCCTTAAAATTTCNATGCTTAAAGACAACAAATTATTTCTTATGATCCAAGCTTGTTGATTTTAACCTTGTAGAATATTTACTACAAATGGATTTTTAGTAAAAGAACAAAAAAGATACAATGACAAATACAAACATTACACAAATATTTTTCCCCTAAACCCAAACCAGGTAAAGCAACATATTCTATATTCATTCATTGTGATACATTTTTTACAATACAATATACATATAGGAGCTAGCGGCATCCAAAACCCTAACCCAATGATTTGGATTAGTCAACAACCCTAATTCCTTAACCGGAAATATAAAACCATTGGAAAAGAAACTATGTGCCAAAAACCACCTAAATATGTGACATGTTTCTCGAAGCACAATATAACACTACTACCCGTGCAAATAATATAACACATACCCAAAAAAAATTCCTTAATTTCTATTGTAATGAATTGACTTAAATTATAAGTGGGATGATATGTTGAATGATCCTAGAATCGTATATCTTCAAGTCTTCATAGAACCATGCAAAAACATATTGAAACTACTACCGGTGCAAAGAATATAACACATACCCAAAAAAGATTGGTTTCTTCGACCAAACTATGCATTCAAGGATGTTTTCATCTCTACCCAGTTTTTTATCTTCTCTATGGTTCAACCAACTAATAAATCTTCCACCTAGTTTCTCCACCAAGATTTGACAGTCCCTATCAAGAACACTACAACAATGTTTACCTTGGCTTCATCTAGACTTTTGTTCAATTTCTCCAAGTACTTCTCCATGTCCCATCAAAATTTTCCCAACAACAAAGCATTGTAGGTAACATTGTACATTGTACTCGTTCTTGGCTCCTCTGATGTGTTCTTTGCTGCCTTTGCAATGATTTTCTCCTGTGGAAGAAAAATTCGTGAATCTTTCAAAGATTTGAAAGAATTTCATGAGTTCTTTGAATCTTACTATTCTCTGCTGCAATCTTTGATGGAGGAGAGATATTTCCTAAAATTCTTTAAATGATTCTGCCCCCTGTAGCAATCTTTCACAAATTTGAACGAATTTCTTTGAATTCTTCAAATGTTCCTGCCTCCTGCGGCTCTTCTTCGTGAATATTTGACGAATATGAAATTGTTCAAGATTCTTTAGAGTTTCTCCTTTTGCCGTCTCTGCTTGCTCGATATTTTGAGCATATAGCACTATGCTTCCTCGCGTGAGCTTCCTACAAGGATATTTTGAGCGAAAAGCAGACAACATCTTTCTCTCCAATCTTTGTGAAGTGGCTCGTGTCCTCTACTCTCGTTCACAGTGAAAGCTCTGCGCTGTTTGAGGATCGTGTTGCTCTCCAACTTGTGTGAAGAGGCTTACTGTTGAAGCTCTGATACCATGATAAATTGTGAAGCAAGAAATGCAGAGAGAAAGAATAGAGCAGAAATAGTATTTAGTATATTGAGAACGTAAGGAGAAAGTACAATGAGAAGAATTAATGAAGTAGTAATGTGCAAAGGGAAATAGCTGACCTAAATAGGCTGAAGAAAACCAACAAAAGAAAGTACAGTCTTTTGAGGTTACATTATATTTAATAGATTTCACTCATGTCCATCATGAGAACGATAGATTTAATGCAATATCAAAAGCATTAAGCTACACATAAATTTTCAAATTGTTTCCAGTAAGAACACGTTCTGATTTCAGTTCAAACACTAGACTTAGAGAAATTAAAATAACTTTTTTCATTTTTATTTACTGTTTTCAATAGATCTGTTTCAGCAGAAGGTCCGAATCAGTACCACACAGCTCATGATGAGTGATGAGCATTTACGATGTGCCGGAAAGGAAAGTACTTTCATCCATCACACGTTCTGATTTCAGTTCAAACCCTAGGCATAGAGAGAGTAAACTAACTTTTTCTTTTTTACTGTTTCAATAGATTTGTTTGAAATGCAGTTACACCTTGTATACTGACTGCAAAGGAGTGAGAATTTGCATAATGTTCTTTCTTCACTCATCAAATTTCACAAATGGCTCGAGTTGCTCAGCTGTTGTCGTCCGCTTAAGCCTTAACGATTAATGACGCCAAGAGTAAGTCCATTTCTGCAATAAGCCTCTAATTCATTACATACTGTCAAGTCCCTTTATACAACATATCAAGTCAATTGTCTAGGTTACACTTAACTCTCATCCAACTGATGTTGTCACAAACATTACATTGCAGGACAGGTTCAACTGATTGTTCTCAATGCTAATATGCACTCATTATTCCCTTTATACAACATATGAAGTCAATTGTCCAAGTTACGCTTAACTCTGATCCAACTGATGTTGTCACAAACATTACATTGCAGGACATGTTCAGCTGATTGTTCTCAATGCTAATATGCACTCCCTATAGTGTCGCCACATCGTCTCCAAAGCACTTTAAAAAATGGACAATATGTAAGATTCTGCACATTGACATTAATTTTTGCAATGAAACGATTAATGAAAGTATTTTTTAGCTCTCCCTTGTGTTCATGAAATAATATTTTAGAGGGGATTGTTGGCCAAGTCTCGCGTGGACGTTGTGCAAAGAATTTGACTAATAATTAATATCGAAGCCACCTGCTAGGTGTGACGACATATAGTCTCCTGTTCGTATCAAAAGTATTATGAGTTAGTACGTTCTAAAGGAATAGGTAGAAATTTCCTAAGTTCCTCATTTGTTGTTCTTTTTTCTTGTGATTTATCTATATTAGCAATTTGGTAACAACGATCAGATTGCCAAACCCAACACCGTTATAAATTTGTGCCATAAAGTGATCATAGATGGTGAAAGGGGTCGCCTCCCTTGTTCCCTTCGATAATATACTTGTAAGAGGATAGAATGCCCAGAAGTAACTCGTAGAAAATGGATCCATTAGGGATTATTAATCACATAGAATCCTCCAGATTGGTATGCGACACTGGTGATGATCTGAACAAGTTCAGATCAGTGCTCATCTCTGATTACTTTAAGTATTTTACTTGAATAGTTCATCTAATAGGGTTATGTAAAACTTAGATTAATGTTTAATATTCAATTCTTGGAGTATCTTAGTTTAACAGTTTAACTTCCATTTTCATAAACTTGAAAGAATTTTACTTTCTTAGAACCCAATACGGTTTTGTAAAACTTTGATTAATGCTGTAATATTCAATTCTTGAAGTATCTTAGTTTAACAGTTTCACTTCGATTTTCATAAAACATCCATTTTCATAAACTGTATAAAATTTTATTTTGTTGTGTCATTTTCTAAAAGTGGTTAGCAAATGTTACCGAGTTTTCAATGTTCTAGAAAAATAAAGCGTCCAATGCGATCTTTCTTGGGAAACCCTAGCTAAATTTATTTTTGTTGACTCGTTTCGAAGGCATTTCTGTATTTCGACTTCAACATTATACGCATCTGTTTAATATATTTTTCTTAGCTTCTTTTAAGTTTCGATACGGTCGTAGATTTCTGGCCTTTTCATAATCTGTAATTTCCATATTTCACCAGCCGATAGGGTTTCGATGGAAAAATGGCAGCTAGGTTTCAGTACCTACTAAAAATTTGATCATTTGATATTCAATTGTTTATACGAATCCGTAAATGATATAAATGACGAGCCGATAGGGTTTCGATGGAAAAATGACATCTAGGGTTTCAATAGCTCATGAAAATTTGATCTTCAATTGTTTTATAATAATCAGTAAATGATATAAATGATGAGAAAATGACATCGATCCGCATATAGTAATAATTAACAATGAATAAATTGGACTAATGAAAGAAAAGGAATAAGAAAGGTTGATGTGCCAGGATGATTATCCGATAGAACGAAAAATCTTGTTATCCACGTTTTCATTTGTCACGCACTCAAATCCTGTTATCCACGTTTTCAAATCCCGTTATCCAAGGATTTATCCAGCAAGCTATTTCAAATCCTGTTATCCACGTTTTCATTTTTCGCGCATTCAAATCCTGTTATCCACGTTTTCAAATCCTGTTATCCAAGGATTTATCCACCAAGATGTTACAAATCCTGTTATCCACGTTTTCAATATTTGCGCATTCAGATTGCTTAGCCATAACTCGTTTTATGGCTTTTCTCAGATTCAGATAGCGGCTTTTGACAGTGTTCATCCTTGTTGCTAGTTTCAACATCGGTGTTGTTGAGATGGTTCAATTGATTGGATGGTCTCGTTAAAATTCCAAAAGCACCAAACCCTAAATTCATTGCATCAGCATAATTGGTTAGAGCACCCGTTTTGTAAGCAGGAGGTCATGAGTTCAGCTCTCATTGAAAGCATTCCGATCTTGACCACTCTCAACTCTGGGCTTTGCTTGCGCAGGTTATAATCCTGCCCTCAACGTTTTATATGGTTTTTCTCATTTTCAGGTTCAGATGTTTTTATATAACTTGGATTTTGACATTGTTCCAGTGTTATTGCTAGTTTCAAGTTTGCTGGTTAGATTGAGTGGATCATGTTTGTTAAAATCCCTGCCTTAAATGGGTTTCTCCTTAATTATTGCTAGTTTCAACTTTGCTGGTTAGATTGAGTGGATCATGTTTGTTAAAATCCCTGCCTTAAATGGGTTGCTCCTTAAAGAGTTTATACCAGTCTTCTTTCATAGACCAAATGGCTAGAGCTGGGCTTTGCTCACGCAGGTTCTAATCCTACCCTCCACGTTTTATATGGTTTTCCTCATTTTTAGGTTCAGATGGTTTTTCTCATTTTCAGGTTCAGATGTTTTTACGTAACTTGGCTTTTGGCATTGTTCTAATGTTTTTGCTAGTTTCAACTTTGCAGGTTAGATTGAGTGGATCATGTTTGTTAAAATCCCTTCCTTAAAAGGGTTTCTCCTTAATTATTGCTAGGTTCAACTTTGATGGCTAGATTGAGTGGATCATGTTTGTTAAAATCCCTGCCTTAAATGGGTTGCTCTTTAAAGAGTTTATACCAGTCTGATTTCATAGACCAAATGGCTAGAGCACCCGCTTGGTAAGCGGGGGCTCAAAGCTCAACTGTCAATGAAAGCATGTACACTATGTTATGTATCTTCTCAGTCTTCCCAAAGACATAAGAAGTGCTCTGTTGAAGGCTCGGCTCCACTTCAGTCGTTTTGTTATGAGAAGCATCTCGCGAAGTCGTTTAGAGAAAACATACGATTCTCAGATCATTAAATGAGAGTTTGCATTATCAAAATTGGTAGCGCCGATCTTTGTGATTATAAACCCTAAACTCCAGATCAGAACATTTCATGTTCGAGGTTCAGATCAGATCTTTGTGATTATAAACCCTAACCTATTTCTTTGAACTTTGTAATTTCACTCAGACGATATATATAATCATGTTTAACATCACCAAGAGAGAACGACATTCTGAAATTCATCAGTAATACATA
>SNQJ01S0184633.1:0-15403 GCA_010110895.2 Picea sitchensis
TGAATCAGTTGTTACCAAGCTCAAACAATTATTCTCATTTTAAATTCTTTATAGAGCACTTCATGACAATCACAATCATGCAAGGAAGTAAGCAATAGAACATTCAACATCATTCACACACATGAAATACACAGAGACATATATTTCCTGAGGAAACCCATAAAGGGTAAAACCTATTCTTCTTTATATGATAAGTAATCTTTACATTCTGTACATTATCATACTTATGAGATCCAACTCATTGTGAGGCTACAACCTCTGTTTTGCAAGCTACAACTCGCTGAGAGAACCAACTCTTTGTTTTCTCTAGCACCTACTAGAAGGAAGCACCAACTCCCTGGTTTCTCTAGCACTCACTAGAAGGAAGCACCTATGTTCTTCTCTGTCTCTGCATGCACACCTCGTCTTTCTCTTATTTTATGAGATATGCATCTCTGTACTTTTCTTCTTCTTTGCTTCAGCTCCTAAACATCATGCTTCTACACGCATGCATCACTCACAACAATAGCCCTCATGTCTTCTATGTTATACATATTTATACTATATGTGCACCTTCTTCTTCCTCCATGCACAATGCCTCTGCATGCTCTTCATAGTGTCATGGTTCTTCTCATTGGGTTGTTCACTGCCACTCCACCTTTCTGCCCTCTTGTTACCTCAAGCATCTCTATGATTTTCTTCATTCTGAATCACCTTCTCATGTTGAGTCATCTGGTGATCATCATGGAAACTCTTCATCTTTTCTGGTGGTTACCCCCATGCGTTCATCATCACTGGTCGTTATGATGAGATTCCTTAGCTTCACTGGTAGTCCAGACTCTTCGTCCTCTCTTACATCTGTCAATCATCTCTATGATCATTCTTCATTTCACTGGAAGATGCCGCATGACTCTTTGTTTCCCCTGGTAGTCACCCTACAGCTCCTCAAATTCTCTGGCAGTCCAGACTCTTTGTCGTCGCCGTTACTAAGAGAACCTCTGCACGTTCATGCATTTTTTTCCTTCTCTCTTCCTAGGGAAAACTTCACAGTGGGAATTTATCCTTTATGGCTAAGCCCTTTCCTTTCACATGTGGCCTTAGGCGGTAACCACAACCTAATAAAAAAAGGCATTTCGTGATTTCACATATCACAAATTCTTGTTGTGAGGCATATCTACTATCCAAGTCGCGATCTCCGAAACCCCGAAAATGAGCTTAGCTGGACTGGCTCCTTCCCTTCTCGTGACCACCGGTTGTGACCAAGAACATATCCATAAAGCGCTTTTGCAACTCATAATTTTGGGAATCCTATGATGAGGCATCTCAACTCTCCAAGTTATGATCTCCAAAACCCTGAAAAGGAGCTTAGCTTCTCTATCTCTGCTCTCCAATGTGACCACAACATATGACCACTGGCTATTCATTTGAGCGCTTCTCTCTTCATATCAACAGTCGACGATCCATGGTGATTGGACGACTATCCTCCACCCTGGAACTTCAGGTTTAGGGACTTTGGGAGAGTGTTAATGCTAAAAATCCCAAAACTAAACTCCCGGAATGATGTCACTCGATGACATGACATCATCCGTGTGGCTTCCACGTGTCACTCAGAATTATGATTTCTAGGTTCTTGAAATGTCGAATCATATTGACACTTGTCATTGTCTGATCGTGCCATGTGTCATTTCTGATGTAGTCTTCCACCTATCCTTTCTGATGTGGTCTGCCACATTCACCTCCTGGATCTGACGGCCTAGATTCGTCCTTTATCCAATAACTAGGATTATTTCACGATTTCACATATCACGAGTTCGAGAGGTTAGGGAACCCCATTCCTTTGACCTTTCAGTCAGCAAAATGCTTATATTTAGCCATGTGTCCTTCTTGGATCGACGGTCCAGATTTTTCCTCGATCCGACGACTCAAATAATTTCTCCATTTCATGTTTCATGAGTTGGAAGGATAGAGCACCTCGTGCCTTTGACCTTTTAGTTAGCGAAATGATGAAATTTAGCCATGTGTCCTCTGGATCCAACGATCCATGACTATATTCGATGGACAACCAGGATTCCTTCACAACTTTGGAGTGCTGGATGACTCCTGGGCTTATCCTACTTGCAACTCTATTGGATCTAACAGTTGCTAGTCCTTCGTATTAACTCCAGATCTGACGGCCTAGATCTTATCACGATTTCGCATATCGTGAGTTGGAAGGATAGATCACTTCCTTCCTTTGACTTTCCAGTCAGTGAAATACCAATCGCTTGCCATGTGTCCTTCTTGAAGATGGACGGTCCTCTTGCTTTCAGGATTTTGTAGGCCCACTTCATCTTGCATGTAAAGATTGTGCTCCTTCTTATGGATCCAATGAGGTTCAGTCTTCGGGCTCAGATATGACGCATATAAACTTTTCTCTTCTACTGCACGCTCCTCCTATCTGAATTCAGATCTGACGGTCATCATGAATTCTGAATGGGATCCAACGATCAATGTTTCTCTTCATTGTTATGCTTATGATCTTTCCATGCCATCATCATTGTTGATAATCCTTGCTTTCCTTTTTTCCATCGCTGTCTATGCCATCATCGTTGTTGATCTTCCTTGCTTGCCTATTTTCCATCCTTGTCTCCCAACTGTAACCCTGCCAACATCACTATTGTTCTTACATGTAACCATACCATCATTGTTGTTGTTCTTGCCATCAATGACAAGCATGCTCAGCCTGTAAACATGCCAACACTTCTTTCCTTCCCTTTGAAATGCAAACTTTGATTTGTTCTTCAAGGAAACTGATCCACCAATGGCTACCTTCCAAATACCCGCTCCCATTTCCTTCAAATGCACTCTCATCTCTATTCTCCAAGTAGAATAGTTTTCCTCATCAAGGATTGGAACTTCATCATCCATTTGTGTGTCTATAGATCTCCTCCAAGATTGTTAAGGCTTATAGTGAAGGCCTTCTCTGATACCAATTTTTGGACACATAGACTACACTAAGAGGGGGGGGTGAACAGTGTAGGGATCTTTTTCCCAAAACTTTCCTCTTACACAAAACTCATTAGTTAGCAATCACCATTAACTCATTACTCATTGCTATCATTTATAACCAGTTAAGTGTGAACAGATATCAACAACATATATTAGCAATATATCATCAACAAATCATCACCACAAGAAACACAAATAACAAAAGATGTATGTACAATTTTATTTTTATTACGGACTACAATCCTTGGGGTTTTTCAGCAACAAATGAACAGAGTACAACTCTACAAGAGAACCAAATCTATAATGCAAGACTCAGCTTCCACCATGAACACCAACTGAGATGAGGCAACAATCCTCAACATATATCAATCTGTCACAGTTACGCGACCTGTCGATAGTGCAACATGCATTTGTACGCACCCTACCAGTAGTGCGGCCCACGTATGTACGCATCCAGTCTATAATACAACCTGCATATACTTCTGAGCAACTAGGATTTTACATTGCTTCACACACTTAGATCCTCTGTAACCTGCAATCACATTCTCTTATATATTTCACTGTCCACACTCACCCACAACCAATCACAACACATCCAAGCTCTCCAACAATTTACTCATGCTGCTCAACAATATAATATGAATGCTACTCAATCATGTATTAGAAATCATCATACTATAGAAATCATATCAATACTGAATCATAGGAGTGTTTCTCACTCTATCAACCAACATAAACCACATCACAACATCCATACCAAGAATGCCTTATGAATTCACCATACAACAAACAAGAGTATCCATTAAGACATCAATATAATCATACCAGAATCTCTGTGGCAGATATGAGCCTATAGAGTATAGATCTGGAACCTTCTTTAGTCTTCAACAACCATTCATCAGCTAAAACACCAATCTCCATGACTTCAGCCATTGTGCATTCCCTGTCTTCATACAACCCGTGTATGTATGCGTCCTGGCCCACTGCATCCCACGTATACCTCAGAATCTAGGGTTTCTGAACCTCCGAGACTTTTGTCATCATGATCTCAGACTTTTCCAAAACTTTGATGCATCCTTGAGATTCTCCATACTCTCTCTCTCTCAGGATAGATACTCAATCATTCTCAAGAGATATTTTTCACAAGAGACCCTTGCCTCTTATTTATACTCTTCATCTTCTAGGTCACTTAACCCACTTCTAGGTCACTTAGCCCATTTCTAGGTTACTTAACCTATTTTCCTCATTCTAGGATTAATCACTTTCCATAAATAGAAAGTTCTCCATTACTTTATCATTTAAATATTCCTTCTTGATTTTGTCACCTCACTTTATCATTTAAATAATCTTCTTTGATTTTGTCACTTTACTTTATTATTTCAATAATCCTTCTTGACTTTGTCACTTTACTTTATCATTTAAATAATAATTTCTTCTTTGTAAGCTTCTTGACTTATTTAACCTTTTGGGGCTTCAAGCCAACATATAAGGGTCCTCCATCTTTGTAAGGCCTTAACTCTCAAACCATGAGGAGTTATGTGACATTCCACATACCACTAGAAATGGCATGACAAGCACTATCCATATAGGATAGTTTTACCAACAACTTCAATGATCTTCATATCATTATTCCACATATTAGCATGGGTTCTCCAACCATATTCTAGGATAACTCAACTGCAAAGCGTCTTCCCATGAGGGCTTTCACCATAAGGGGACCACTTTGGAGGTCATCCATTTGTGCACCTTATCAACCATGATAAGACTATAATGATCAATTTAACTATGCATCATATATCAAAGAAACCACATCAATCCATCTTCATATTTGCATCATGTATCAATGACAACTCATTGATCCATATTCATCCATGCATGACATCATATGCATCATACACTTGACATCAATCAATCACTTGACGCCAATCAATCAAACCATTGGCATCAATGACAACATGATCCAACAATCTCTTCTCAAAGATAAAGTTGCCACCATTCTAGCGAGTCATGCACTCTGTATTTTTACAGTCTCTATACATTTATTTCATTAATAGAAATCATGTATTGTTGTATCTCTTTGTTTTTGGAAATTTCTATGAGTATTTCATTGTAATATCTTTGCTTTCATTTCATTTTGAAAATAATCTAGATCAGTGGTATCAGAGAAGGATTCTCTTGATCGTTTTTCAATGCATGTCCCCAATGCGGTCCGAGTATAGCAAGTTGGGTCTTGAAGTTCTCTTTCTTGAGGACAATTTCTCTTGCACGCCCAATAAACCCTCTATGGCAGTAGAAAAAAAAAATGGTAGAGCAAAAGATTCTATTAACCTGTTGCTTGAGAAATCTCTCGCACGATAGAGGAATGAAATGAAAGTAGAGATATTACAATGAAATACTCATAGAACTTTCCAGAAATAGAGAGATACAACAATACACGATTTCTATTAATGAAATAAATGTACAGTTACTGTAAAATTATAGAGTGCAATACTCTCTATAATGGTGGAGCTATCACTGTAACAATTTTATATGGAATACAAGTTTTAGATGGCTATAGTGTGGAGATGAAGCTAAATTGGAGGACCAAGTTACATATGGCGGAGAAGGGCCAATATAGAGGACGCACGGAAGTTGATAAGGTCCGACGGAACATAGATCCTAAATCAGCCCAGATCGATGGCCAGGACACATATCGGGCGATGAAGTAGCGCAGAGGATAATTGTTCGAGGGCGGGCTGGGGAAATACCATGGTTTCACCTCGTGGACACGCGACACCACCAAGTTCATATCGGGGGGGAAAGCGGGTAGACTTGAAACCACCAAAGCTCACCCCAATGTCACGTGTTAGAAAATCATTTGATATATGTCACTTCCAAAGATTGCGTACAAAAAAGGAAGAGTTAACAGCTTCCCAATCACATCAGTACGGTTGTTCTAATACTTTACGTCGTGCAGCGTCGCCAAAAGGATGATCTGAAGGCTCATCATTCGAAACTGAAAGCTGAGTGTGATAGGCTGTTGTTCTGACAAGTACTTTCATCAGTAATCTATGACTAGGCACTCGATGACGATCATCCTTCAAAACATAGATAAAATTACCCTATTTTGAGCAATCAACATTCCCTTTTTAAACGGAGTAATTTCAAAACAGGATCAACTTCCTAATTTATGTATGGTTAAGGTAGACAAGTCTAAGTTTTTCTGCAAAACTGGGAAAAATGGATAAATTTGATCAAGAGGCCTCTAGTGAACCAGGATTTTCAAACAATATGGTGAATTCATTAGTGAATAAGAAATAGAGGTTGGTCACAGGGATATTAGCAATGAAATTCCATACAAATCTTGCAACAGAGCCAAAAACAGATAAAGAGGTCAGATTAAATCCCATCATAAATGATTTAATCATCAATGGATATGCAGATGGGCGCTATAAGCAAGTGGTAAAGAGGAAGTGGAGCAAGCGATAGAAGGCAGGTAACAGAGATGAAGTGGTTGAGAGCGTTGGGGAAAAACAACCAGTTTGGTTGGGCACTCTAAAGGAATAAATCTCCAATCTGGAATAAGTTCTCAGGCTAAATTGAGTACGTTTCATAAAATTTTGTAACTATATCGACATGTGGCATTCAATGAAAAAACCTCGGATATGTTAGTCCTGTTTACAACGCTCCCTATAAAGTAGGAGAATAGTTGTTATACCTTACTCTTTTTTGTAACCGATCTCTATATTTAAACTGTGGGGAAGTTGAGTCATTTTGAATCTCGCATGTAAATTTTCTATATATATCATTCCAAGGATAAATAAAATATGAAGGTAAGAGGAGCCTGCCCTCGTAGCAGGAAGAACTCTGTAAAATCATGGAGCTAAAGTGAATATACAATGCATAAGCAATTTTTGAACTATTTATGAAAATATTCTAATTGGTTCTGATATGATTTTTGTTTTCTTTCGTAGTGTGTATTTCTTGTGTCTTTTAAATCCCATTTACAATTTCCTCTTTTGAATTGGAGATTTAAAAGTCTGGAATTCATCTGATGATGCTCTATACTTAGCAATTCAAATTTACGTGATTCTCTTCTCAACTAATTCAGAATTCATTTCAATATGCTTTGATGCAGTTATGTTTTTTCCTTTTCCTCTTTCGCCATGCAAATTTCAATTTAAAACTCAGACTCATTGCCTCATTTAGCCTTTTTCCTCTAGATAGTTTTAATTACTTGCCACTTCTCTATTCATTTTTGACTCCATAGCCCAAATGTCACCCCCATTTCTTTAGCGACTTTATAATACCCCCCCAAAACAAACCAAATGTAGCCATCGATTTCCAAATAAATATTAAGTGACATGAGAGAGCCCTCTCTGAGTTGATCATGCTAGTGCCTCATCTTTAAAGTTGGTTGAAACAGTTACCTCTGTCGTTTTTCTATTCAGTAGAAAAAAATTTACAGAGTTCGAACATTCTGGTGTCATTGTCAGGGATGAAATTGAAAAATTTTCCCTGGGAAAGAATGACATGGTTGAGTTCTAAGGTCTGAGAGTAGCAAACACTTGGGCACATATTGGTTGTATTCCTGCTTTGGCGACTCCACACATCAAAAATCAGTTTGAAGGTGATTCCACTGGTAGAAGAATACACAAATTTAAATTTTCAATGGCATCTCCACTCTCAATGCAAAATCGAGCTTCTAAAACATTATTGGCGACTACACTCAAGATTCAAATGTAATTCAGAGACTCCACTAGAAAATGAGATACCTTGGAAGAGGTATGAAAAGGCATTATGGAGGAAAACAAGTACTTAAAATTGGATTTTTTCCAAAGCATTTTATTGTTTGTTACAATTTGTCTTTGGTCCTTTCCTGAACATGCTAGACAAATTTTTCTTCACCTACTGCATGCATATGATGATCATGATAATCTTGAAATTGCATATCCTCCTCTTAAATTTATACTGATATCTCAGTTTATCACTGATTTTGATAAAAATATCCCATCTGAGACAGGTGTTAACCATGACCAAGTTGATGAGCCTCATGAAACCAAGGTTGATATTTCACCTCATGTACTTGATCCAACACCCTCCAAAAATCAACATAGATACAAACCCTTAAAACTACCCCACGTCCTCCACGATTTCCCCCTAAAGTACTATGAATACCTACCTGTGTTTGATGGAGAGATTGGTACCATCGCAACTGAAAAACACCTCCAATAGTTTGACCATTTTATAGATTTGTTTAAGATTGACCATGATGATGTTTGTATGTGATCTTTCTCTCAATCCTTGAAAGGGGGTACAAAGGAATGGTTTAGAAATTTGAATCCAGAGACCATTGCATCGAGGGAAGAATTGAAGATTTTTTTTTTGAAGTTCTAGGGTGAAAGGAAATCTCTGGACCTGCAGCTTACAGATTTCTATGCCTTGAAAGGCAAAGGAAATGAGACTATTTCCACTTTCAGTAGAAGGTTTTCAGCGTTTATCATGACTTTCCTAAAGAAGTTCAACCCACTGAAGTTGTTTCCATGCTTCAGTACACCACCACTCTTCCCCTGGAATTTTCTTTCCTCTTGATGGAAAGAAGACCTGAGTCCTTACAGCAAATGTTCAATGATGCCCAAGAGATTCAACAAAATATCCAAGCATGTGAACATATATGAAATGAGGGGTTGGATATTCAATAATATGAGAGTGAATATGAACAAGAAAAGGTTGATTGGAATCTTGAACATCGAGTCAATAATATCATAGCTTCTCTTGGAGTTTTCAATGCTCATGATTTTGCAAAAGATTATATTACACTTATTGAAAGAGGAGGTGCTAGTTTAGCTCCTGATTCATTCTATGGTGAGCAGAGGATTGATTGTTTTATGTATTCATTTGTAGACAGTCAAGAAGATGAATTTGCAAATCAGCTTGTTGAAGAGCAGGTTGATGTTCCAAGTTTTTTCTTGTTAGATGACATTGCAAAGGTTGTTGATTTACCTATATATGATGATGATTGTGATGTTGAATTCCTAGAACAACTAGTTGTATGTTCTCTATCAGAAAATCTTCCTTTTCAGCAGTGTAATGAGATAAATCAACCTACATATCACAGTTACAAAGAAGAAAGTACTGAATCAGCTGAACGAAATTCTTTACCTTTATGCTTTTCTTCATTTAAATTGTTGAAAGAAAATTCTAAGATCATCATTGAAGCAAAGGAATGTGTATTGATGCCAAATCACACTAATTCATTGGAACAATTGACAAGAAATTGCAGCAATCTTCTAACGTGTTTGATGACCCTGTTAATTATTATGTAGAAGGTCTTGTCAGTTCAAAATTGCAGCCATTGGTCGAAGATGAATCTGAAAATGAGTATATTCAACAATCCAAAGAAATTGAAAAATGTGAATATGACAACAATGAAGAAAATGAAGAAGGTTTTGAATCAAGGGAAAGAACCTTGCCATTGTGTTTTACTTCTTTCAAATTGCTGAAGAAAAATGTTTATAATGTTTCAAATCAGAAATCCTCCAGGTATGATGTTGAATATGAAGAAAGCGGTGGACGTACAAATGAAAACTATCTTCCATTATATTTTTCTTCCTTTGAATTGTTGAAAGCAAGTCATGAGGTAATAGAGGAAGCAGGGAAGTTTGACTATATTCACAGTGACATTGTTTCACATAAACAAATTATTATCAGTAAGGAAGATCAACAACCTTCACATACATTAAATAATCAAATGGTCGACTGCATGGGAGGTTATTTCAGTTCAGAATTACAATGTGCACTTGGCCACCAGCTTGAAGATGATTTTAATCAATAAATTGTTGTTAGAGGTCATTTTCCTTCCCCTGAAACTAATATAGATATACAACAAGATCTCCAACAAGACAAAGTGTTTCAAAGTTTTCTCTCTTCCCCTGAGAATGACGCAGTGGTTCAATTTCTAAGCGACTGTTATGAACATAAATATACAAATAAATAGATATTCATAACATAATAATTAATTAATAAATAATAACTATTAATAATGAAATGACATGTCTCAAATGACATGATTATTGGTTAAGGGAACCCCTGCATCGGTATATAAATGAGCCCTCATTCTCAATTGTATATCATCTCATCTATTCATATATTATTTACAGTCCTACATGGATTACTTTATTATATTCCAAGTATTTTGGATAATTCTTGTGTGAGTGAACTTTGTTCATCTCATTTGGTATCAGAGGCTCATTTTTTATCCTGGCCATTGGTCAGATTTCGTTGTCCGTGGCAACAAAACTATTGGATTTTGGCCACATCGAAATGTTTTCAAAGAGTTTCTCTAAATTTGGTCTTTGACCACTACCCTTGGCCTTTGGCCATTTAATATTCAGAATTTCACTGCAAAATTGAAGTTTTTCTGTAAAGAAAGATAGAAAAAAAAATCAATAAAAAAATAGTCTGCTGCACATTTAAAAGATTGCAAAATTAAATAATAATAATAATTAAAAATATATATATTACAGCCTGAAGGAGATCCACCATACAGCATCCGCCCAAGAAATCTGTGTCCATATAGCAGCCTCTGGAGCAATTTAATCCGTCCATACAAACCTACATATTTCAATTGCAAGATCGATATTTCCGTACAGTTGTCGTACAAGTAGCAACAACCAACCACCAATTTTTGTTGTGTCTGAATTTTTTGTTCGTACAGAAATTACAACCACTGGTATATTTACATGAATAAGTGCAATAGCCATCAGTGTGAGCTTATCGGATATACTGGAGTTATTCACCCAGTTCACTAAGAGACGTGTCTCATCATTTTTTCACAACATATCACCAATAACAATTAATGACAGATTATTAAAATTCTAAGGAAATAATTATATTAAGAAAACATAATAAAAGAGGACGAGGCCCTCTTGGGCATAAATAATATTAACAAAATGGAAGCATCATTATTCATTGGGAGAAAGTTATATCTTCAAGCCACCTGTAATAGATTTATGTGGGCATAAAAGTGTTTCCGTGAAATTGAAGTTTCATCAAAATTATTACAACAGAGGTTAGCCCATGCCAAGAGCATTTTCAAAGGAAGGCGTGATGACAGAGAGGGAAACGACTGTCCAAAAAAACATTACAACATCAAAAATTAAAACTATGCACTATTTTCATCCCTTTGATAAAAGATGAATTGATAAAAGTATATAATAAATAAATTCCACTAAATATATGGTGCAATTTAGCGGCGGGTTATTCTAAAAGGAAGTGTAAGGTACATTTCAAATATTATATTCAGACCCTAGACAATTACCAAAAAGAGATATAAGAAAGGGTATAATTAAAATAAAATTAAAAGAAAAGATTATAAAGTGATCTTGTAAAAAAATGTTATAAATATTATTTAACAATAAAGATAAAGGAAACTTAAGTATTCCAATATAAAAAAGGATTATATTGGATTATTTATGGAGATATAAAGAAATCAAATACATATTATTTGATGAAAAAGTAAAATTACTTTTGAAAAAGTGAACAAAAAGATATTTCAAATATTAAAGAGAAAGCACTTTTTATACAAATTGTTAGCGATAATTCTTGTCTTGGGCTCGAGAGCATCCAGGTCTACACACTGCACAGGAAGCGCCCAAGCGCAGCATGGGAGAATCCTTTTTTCAGTGACGTGTCAAGCGAGTGGGCGAAGTTTTGTTGTCGGCGGCCGAGATCCACCTACAGATTTTATCGACGGTCATCGGGTTTTCAGGGCTACCGGGTTGCCCGAAATTTAGCATAGAGGACAACTCCCATATTTCAGGACAAATCTAGGTCGTCCGATCCAATTGGGATAGTTGGCTGCCAGTTGGCATATCGGGGATCAGGGATTTGAGAGTCAAGGAGGTGTCCGTTCATTGCAGTTGAAGTCGCTAATCGACGAAGTGTCGAAAGCACCTTTGGCGTCGAGCCCACGGTCTTAGCCCCAGGTCATATCAAGCAAGCCTGTAAAGGGGGACATCCCCTTTTATAATAGCGCATACTATCTGGGCCATCCATCTGAAGGATGCGCGGCTCGCATCTATGCCATGTCGATATTTGGGAGCTCGAGCTATAAGCACTCCTCAACATTTCACATTTCGAAACCCCGAACCCCGAAATGTCGAGCGCATCCAGGACTTGGGGCCCACAACATCGTTGGGAGGATTCAGAACCATCAGATCACAAGGACGCACGGTGCACATCCGTGTCATGTTGGCATTCGGGAGTTCAAGGGGCAAGCACTCCTCGTCACCTCACTTCTCGAAACCCCGAACCCTGAAATGCCGATAGCACCCAGAATCGGGCCTGTGGTTTTGGCGCCTGGTCATAAAGGAGAAAACCTAGAGGAGAGGTGCTAATGTTTATCATTTGGCCACTTGGGTCCCAAAGCATTGAAAAGCAGTCTCAATCATCCATCTTGGAGGGACGCGTGGCGACAGTTAGACCCTCCCGGCATTTTTCCCATCGCGATTTTGATAAAGGGAAAACCTGCTCCTTCCTATTCACAAACCTTGAAACGTCGAAGGCACTCTGGAAATTAGGCGTAGGGTCACGTCCCATGGTCATTCAAGAAAGTAGAAAGGGTTGTACAAAAGGGAGGCCAAAGGCACCAAATTGAGTTTCAGAAGGGGGCACTGTGTTCTCCAGACACCGATTCGACATGATCTAAATCCCGGTACCTACTGGGAATGAATGAAGAAGAGAGAGGGTGGTTGAAACCTCACCTCACCCATTAATTGCAAGGCATGGAGGGTCTGGCAAGTGGTCTTCTCAAGAGGGTCATGTTTACCCATTTTTCCAGAGAAGCCATGCCCGAATTCTCGACTAGACGAAGGAAGTCTGCACACGCTAGCTCAGGCACTTAATGGATCAGCTACTCCCCTTGCTGGAGCCACGCGCAGTTAAGATGGCATCTGTCATAAGCACACGATCATCTAGTCTGCATGCGTAGACTATCAGAAGACATGCAGATGAAATTTTTTTAATGCAGTGTCTTGTTTTTGCTGCTGCTGTTGTTTTGAGTATATGTAGGCGTTTTCTCCATTTTTGTAAGGGATCGATGGTAGAGCACAGATCCCGACTGTAAATTTTTAACAAAAATTTCTAGCTTTCTATTCATGCCTCTATATGTGACATTTATTATTTTATGACAGACAATTTTTCTTACTCCGTCTAATCCTCATCTCATGCTGAGAGAGTTCATGATTGACTGATTCACATGAATTATTGCAGTTGTGTTATGATAAAGGTTTTATCATGGCACTATTGTATTCTCTGGTTTTCTGCATTTGAATGTAAGAAGATCTCGTGTTTAAATGCATTCTCCTACAATCTACTAGAAACCTGATGTTGACAACAAACCTTTACATCTCTCTGATACAAGTCTTCCCCCTACTCACCCTTACTACAACTCGTTGTTTGAAGTATGTACAAGACCTCACCTGCTCATGCATGCCTGGCCTAGTTTTGGAGTTGAAACAATGTCGTTTGAGCTTACTTCCATTTGATCACCCCTTTCATACACAAATCATGACATTAACTGATGGGTGTCGGGCTCTGCTCCTGCTAGCAATCCAGGGGTGACTTCTGTCGCCAACATTTCTGGCGCCGTTGCTGGGGACGAAGTTGAAGATTTTCCCTGGGAAGAACGACATTGAGCCTATAATTCTGAAGGTGCATCAGACATCAGAGCCCTTAAAGATTGCTACTGTGCACCTGGTGACTCCATTGTTTCCACTTCACTGTTTCAGCTGTAGCTATTGTTAGCACACCTGAAAGCTGACCCTAAGGAGATTTCTCGAGAAGGTTTCAGCAACCGCTTTCTCAACCTGAGAAGCTTCCTGGGGTAACAACAACGTTAAGATCTGGCCTTTGATGGTGAACGAGGACTAGACACATTCGAAGCTGTAAATATTTCACCTGGCAACTCCATGATTCGAGGATCGATTGGCGACTCCACTGGTTCGATATCGAGAAAATTATGGCTCAAAGGTTTGCTTTCTGTGACTTTTCATAGATAGTTGGTTTTCCTAATGCACTTCCTGACAGAGACCAATGGGAAGATTTTCTCCCTGAATTTCATGCAACCAGTTGGGAGGAACCAACTGAGAATTTACTCGACTTCCATGAAGCTATTCACCGACACAATATCACACATGAGGATGTTCAGATGAAGCTCTTTAGGTATTCATTGAAGGGAGCTACTCTTGAATGGTGTCGGTCTCTTCCCGCTGCAAGCATCCGCTCTTTATCAAGTTTTCATACAACTTTCAATTCATTTTGAAAGATTACTATCCAGTTGATTGTTTGTTTGAAAACTGTTGTGAGGAATTTTCTTTGCTTCATGAAGCCTCTGCTGGCCCTGAAGACCATGTCCTTGATGAAGCTTTTACTATGGAAGAAAGCATTTGCTAGGAAAATATAGAGGTGTTGAATGATATTAATTGTGTTAGCCCTAGAATGGAAGCATCTAACATTATTTCGGATGCACCTGTTCTTTTAGATGTTCATAACGATCAACACGCCTCTTGTGGAAATTGTGAGTTTTTAGAGAAAATGTGGTCCATGGTATATGACTCACCTGGATATCGGGTTGAAGCAAATGTTCCTAGCAGTTCTGCTCATGATAACGAAGACCCTCTCTTTTTAAAAGAGGGGTTAGTTGTGGAAGAGGATTCTTCTCTTTTTCTCCAGGGGGTTTCTCACAATATATTCTTACCTGGGATTAAAGAGAAAAGGATTACGTATGAGCAGCTAGAAGCGGCAGGTCCCACTGTCCCTAAAATGAATATTTTTTACGGGATCATTGTTCTGGAGGAGGATCATATTAATGAAGGACAACCTCTTTTTGATGTATATTATAGTGATGATGAGCAACAAGCTTATCCTACATTTGATCACTATAAAAATACTGAAGAGCCATTTAGCAAGTAGAACCACCCCATGGTCCCTATTTATGATGAATACGAATCTGACCCGGGGGAGAGCCAAGAAGAGGAAAAGGAACCAGAGGAACAACTGAGTACATATTTCATTCCAGAGCTAGTCAGCGAGTAGCTACCACCTGATATCAGTGAGCCTACGTCAATTGTCCACTCACATGTGATTATCAAAGATATTCAACCACATGTGGGAAACTCTGTAGCAGAGGAGGCTGCCTGTCACCAATTTTCTGAAATTCGCCACTCATTCTATGACCCTATCAGTGAATACATGGAGTGGCATGTCTTTTATGCCTTGGAGCCACCCTATTTCATATCAACTTCAGTCTGTGAGGAGAAGTTGAAGAGTTTAGCCGTTCCTCTATCACAGTTACACTATCTGCTGGTGATCATCGACAGAAGGAAGGAGCTTCTATCCAGGAAGCTGCTTGAATGGCTATGGTGGAAATCTTCTTTCACCTATCCCCATGTAAAGT
>SNQJ01S0184634.1:9182-23926 GCA_010110895.2 Picea sitchensis
ATTAAAAGAGAATTTCTTCATGGGAAAAGTGGTTTGCTTTCCTCTTTCAAAAATGATATCAAGGAAGGTCATCGCACCCTACTATATGCATGGGGTGCAATGATGCCTGATTGTCTCACTCTACCCTAAACCTGGACTGTGACGTCATCGCATTCTTCTTGTGCATAGGGTGCGACGATGCTTAAAACAATGGAAAATTCAAAAATCACGAATGTTCTAGAAGGGAATCTTTTAGAAGATGAGGTGGCCTCCGATCAATTTGGATCTTACTCACTTATCTGATTTAGTGGGATCATCCTAATCTCCTCATCCATCTCTCTTTCACCCTATATAAAGAGGGATATCTCATGGAAAAGGCTAAGGTTGAATAGGCTAAGATTTGCATGGAGAGTTCTACTTCAGATTATGCTTGAGAGCTTTGCTTTAGTTCTTCAAGTCAGATTGTGGATCTTTTTCATTCAAGGCATTGGAGAAAAGGTGTGTGTGTTGAAGCAAAGAGCCATTGAAAGGGGACCTTGCAACATCAAGGCATGGGTTGTATTCTCCAGTTTCCATTTCATTTAATACAACAATACATTTCTTCCCTATAAAAGTATTTCGTCTTCTATTGTATAATTCATTGATCATATACATAGACTTCATTAGAATATATATATCTTTGTTTTCCCTCTTGGTTGTTTTTTTATTCTTAGACAGGCTTACTAATCTGCAAACCCAAGGAAGGAGCTACAAGGATGACACTAGCGAGGATCAAGCGTCGTTTAAAAGGCATGTCACTTGTACCTCACTAAACTAGTTCATATAACCATGAAGTTTAAGGCAAAGTGTGTATTATGTTATGTTTTGTTCTAGTTTCCTGTGGAAGTTAGGGATATCTGTTTGTGTCCGCACTTACTGATTAGTTTGATAACATGGGTGGTATTGATGTTGTATTAGGGGTCCAATGGTTACAATCATTAGGAACAATGGCCCTTAATTTTCAAGATCTTTTCATGATATTTTCCTTAGAAGGAAGGGATATTGAGCTTAGAGGTATCCAAGGAAAACCCTCTTAAGTGATAAGCTCTAACATCATCACAAAATTACTCAAAAAGGGACACCTTGGTGTAATTGCACAATTGTGATCACTAGATGTTCAAAAATCTATAGCTTCTACTCCAATGGATCTCCAAAAAGTTATCAACAATCATTCCAAGGTATTTGGAGAGATGCTTAAGGGTCTTCCACCTACTCAAGATCATTCCCATGTTGTTCATTTATGACTGGAAAGTGTACATCCAATCATCCATGTTTCTTGCTTAAGGAAAATAATCAGTGATAAGATTCCAATGCAAACTATTTTATCAAATATTAATGGAGAAGGGAAAATCATACTAGAACCAAAAACAACACTTAAAATAGGGTTTTAGAAGCTACGGAATCGAGAAATTACTGAGTACCATGTCAAATGGAAGAACCTACCAGTGGAATAGGCGACATGGGAAGATGATTTCTTCATGCAATCAAAGCCATGGTTGTCAAGTTTTGAGGACAACACTTTTTTGAAGGGGAGGGGCATGTTAAGCTCTAGACAAAACCCCATGTTATGTAGAAAACTCCTTATTAAGCCATAGATATTGAATTATTACATTTATAGTGTTATATTTGTATGTCGACTAGAACCCTTCATTGCACCCTTTCATTATAATTTTACCCTTTTTATCCTATATATATATAACAAGGAGACTTAGTCTTAGGAGCATATTATCTCATCTCATATCATATTCTGAATTGGATATATTGTAAAAGGAGGTTTCCCCCTCGAAGTGGACTGTAATCGTTGACTTTTTGTCATTTTTTAAGGCATTGGATCATAACAAACGACCACATTCACTATAGTATCAACATTTTAGTGACAACATAAAGAATAAATTTGTGTATGGAAGTATAATTAACAGATTATTACTTTCCTTTTTAATAAGGTTTAAATACTTTCAATGGCAATTTTTGAATGAATTATCACCAATCAACGAAAAGGATGTATCCAACATGTAATGTTGAATCTTTTTATTCTTTATGGTTGACGACATTCTAAGCTTATGTATAAGATGCTTAGTATCTCTAGATAATTTGTGAATGTCAAACTAGGAAGGTTGAACTCCCCATTGCAATAGAATACATAGAGCCTACCATAAACAATAACATCAAGCCTACAAAAGTTCTTTTAGCCAAAAAGTGGTGTTCTTTATCTACCATGGGCATCACATGGAATTGCAATATTTTACTTATGAAACAATATGCACCTCCAAAATATCAACCATTTCACATGGTATGGAAATTTTCAAAACCCCACATGCCATAATTTATTGTTTCTTGTGTGATGGGAGGAATACTTTAAATTTTATTTTATATATACACTAAATAAGAATAGTGCAGTCTAAACATTCTACCTTTTGGGAGTTTTCCGATGATTTTTTCCGTTTGATTTTTCCAAAAATCCGGTGAGAAATGGTTGGATCTGCAGATTTGAGTGGCTAAGTTTGTATAATCCAAGTGCCTCAGGGGTTTTTCAACACACTGAATCCATTTATGCATTCATAAATGCAATTTAAACAACATAAAATAGTGATTTTGTCCAGATTTACATCGCTGAATTCCTACCAAAAAACCCAAAAGGTAGAGCATTTAGCCAACGATAATACAAATAGATATAAATACCCATAAGACCAAGAGCATATTGCATCTTTATCACATGAAAAGTGTTTGTATAATACAACATAAATTAGACCTCAATATTGATATGCATTACTTATGGAGCACACAATGGCTAAGAGTCACAACCCACAATCAACGTCTCATTGTGATTTAAATTGAAGAGATACAAACTTAATGATGTTCAAAAGTTAATTTGCTTGATACTGTATATGGATCATTGGGGATAATCTAATAACAAGACCAAAATGCATGCAAAAACCCTCATTATTGGATGGATCAATGGTAGGGAACAACAAGAATGTTCGAGATAATAATTGTCTATATTTTTTGGGAAAGGCATCATTTGTATTATAGATCTGATGTTAGGATTTTGAGTGGAGTACATCCATGGTGATATAGGTGCATGGGTTTATGGTCAAATCTCCTGCAAAAATAAATAAATTCAATGCAACGTGAGAAATCAACCATTCATTATTGATCCGAAAAGATCTTTTAACGACAATGGTTGAGTCTTAAAGCATGAGGTAAATTACCATTTAGGAAATTAATGAAAGACGAAGAATTAATGAAGAAACATGGAAGCCATAAAACATTATATAGATATGTAAATAATCATAAAGTAACAGTAAACCATAAACACCAAAGTGATAACGGAGTTCGGCAATCTCACAAACATCTCCGGGCCTTCGTCTTAGTGGGTGAGGCTTTTCTTATTTTTGTTTGAAGCTTCAAATGTACATCATAAAAGTTCCAATGGATTACAAAAATGAGCTAGTTGTGTTCTTCTAGATCTCAAGAACCCATCAAAACTTATGGCATTGAAAATAGATAAACGAAGCTCCCAGAAATGGCCCGCAAAGGTGCTCTCCTCAATGGCTTCCCTGCATAAAAATGGCTTTGCCTCAACAATTCATCATCATTTTCCTGATCTGAACCTCTCTCCCATGGCTTCAAGAACCTATGGTTTTTATAGACTTGAAGTTGGCAACAAACTCCCAAGTTCTCCCCAAGATCTGGCCTAAAAAAGGGCCCAAGATCCTCCAAAAATGGATTAAATCTCCCAAAATTGGTTAAAATCCATTAAAATCTTTTAATATATGGTTGAAAACCCATATTTTGGCACATAATAGGGCACAAACCATTTTCCTCAGGCTCCTGGTCACCTGGGCACCCTCCATGTGTCCCTAGGTTGGCACTGGTTCGTTGGCTCCCTCCGATCCTAGGCCCTAGTCATGTGGCTTGGCCATATGGCCACCACCCAAGTTCCATGTGCCCTAACCGTTTTAGCCCTCGGTCATTATCTCCTGGATATGCGCCCTAGTCGGTGGGCTAGCCCGGCTGATCGGGTGCTATCCCCACACATATGCACTAACCATATAAAGTAATAAGCCAAGTCACATGGAACAGTCACAAGAAATAGTGTTGAAACTGGGGGCTACACCCATATCCATTGCCCATGCCAACAGTTACGGAACGGGGTCATATGTTGTATACACGGGACCTTGCTGGAGCAGAATGGAATGGGCATGTGCCTATGTAGAGGGGAGTGGTCCCATGGTACTAGTCATATGGTAGTTGCATCGGGGGCTGGGGCTAGGCCCCAACCCTTCCCTCCGCCCAAATTATAACCATTGCACTTTAAATAGAATATGGCGACTATGGTTAATAAGGAGCACTGAGGGTGGGATGGTAGATCTACCCTACCAAACAATTAGCCTGGACTGGACATCACGGGGTCAACTCCCATGGAGTCACATAAAAAAAATTCCCATAACCACCAATGGAGGGGTGCCATGTGGTAGCCCAAGACAGGGCCACGTGGCACCATGCCATTCGCCAACCAAAATTCCATGTGTCCAAATACCATTCTTCCACCTATCATACCCAGTTAGCACCACTGTACCTGCCACATCATCCAACTGCCATGTGTCGTACGGTTGTATGGCCTTGCCATGTCAGCTCGTGCCACGTGTCACACTTGCAGTGGTGCCACGTGTCACAATCTCACTCATCCACAACTGCACCAACCCACATCAACACCTATCCACATCAGCATGCCAATGCACCACTTCCATGTCACCTGTATGACCATATGGCCTGTATAGTCAGCTGCCACGTCAATACTGTACGGACTGTACAGTCATCAAATTTTACATATTTGTCCAAATGAACAGATCACAATATATTTTGTATATGATGTCCGTTTGAGCCCGTTTAAGTTGTGTTGGGTTCATATCGACAAGGCCTCTGCACACGTCCGTTTTGAAGAGATTATGAGAACTTTGATTTTTAGGCCTTCCTGGACCCATTTTGGCTCCTGGATCCAATTCTGGATCACACCTCCCCACTAAAGACCTTTTGGTCCTCCAAAAGGTTACAAAATTGAACTTACTGATTACATACTCATAAGGATAAAAAAAAACACTATTTTTTTCAAAATGATGTTATAACATGTCATCATTTCAACATGTGTGATTACATTAATGGAAGCAAAATACAATGAAGATGTGACATCCACTTCTCGCAAAACCAAGTTACTGATTTATTTCCTTCATGTTGTTCCTCTTCCTTTGCTGGTACTGCCTCTTCCTTTGTGAGTACATGCGCAATCCTTTTTTCCTTCTTTCGATGAAGCTCCAGATTAAGCTTCCAACATTTAGCCTTTTTATGTCCACCCCTGTTGCAATAAATGCAGTGGTTTTTTGGCATCCAGACTTGTTTGCCCTTCTTTTTCTTTTGTTGTGGAGTTGAGTCTTTATGTCGTGAATCCTTCCTTGTCGAAATAAAATTATTTTACAAATATTGTCTCTTCTAACACTTGGCCACACAATGCTTAGGTGAATGACAAAAAGTACAAGGATACATATTCCACAAGTTTTGGATTACATGATTATGCTTTTTATAATTAAAAATAGATTTGGAAAAACCATGACCATTATACCTTTCTTTCTGATATTCACTTTGCTTTGGAGATGACTTATATTCACTATAACCATAATGGAGTGATATGCCATCACCTTTCATGAATTGTTCCCACAATAACTTAGGTTGGTCATTTGAAGCATCACTTGCTTCCTATGTTTTGGAGTATTCTCCAATCTCCACTTCGCCATATCCCAATCCTAAATAACAAGGTCTTTCCACAACCTATATTGGATTAATGATACCTTGTCCCTTATTTCCAAGGCCCTTTCCTTCATAACCCATCTAGGTTAGCAATTTCAAACCTATACCTCTTGTATGTTTTTCAAATGCACCAAAAGAACCATCTTGATGGGAACAATGCGAAATTGATGAGTGAATTCCATTGCATACCTCATAGATGTTTTTTGAATTGGGTGTAGAAGGCACTTGCTTCAATTCTTCTTCGCTTTTGTCATCCTTTGAAGATTTCTCTTGAACTGATCTCTTTCGTTCCAAGTAATCTTCATACATCACTTTCACCATCTCTGCCATGGCAAAGAGAGTTTTTTGAAAATCCTTCTCATCTTGAGAAATTCCCTCTTTAGATTCCATTCTCTCAACTGAGATGAGATTTTCCCTGGTAAACATGCAAACTCAAAAACCAACAGTCAACTAGCTCTGATACCACTTGATCCGAAAAGATATTTTAACGACAATGGTTGACTTTTAAAGCATGAGTTAAATAACCATTTAGGAAATTAATGAAAGAGGAAGAATTAATGAAGAAACATGGAAGCCATAAAGCATTATACAGATATGGAAATAAGCATAAAGGAACAACAAACCATAAACACCAAAGTGATAACGGATTTCGACAATCTCGCCTACATCTCTTGGCCTTCGTCTCAGTGGGTGAGGCTTTTCTTATTTATGTTCGAAGCTTCAAATGTACATCATAAAAGTGTCAATAGATTACAAAAATAAGCTACCATTGTTTTGGTAGAGCTCAAGAACCCATAAAAAATGACGGTACTGAAAACGGATGAACGAAGCTCCCAGAAATGGCTCGCAAAGGTGCTCTCCTCAATGGCTTCCTTGCATAAAAATGGCTTTGCCTCAACAATTCATCAGCATTTTCTTGATCTGAACCTCTCTCCCATAGCTTTAAGAACCTCTGGTTTTTATAGACTTGAAGTTGGCAACAAACTCCCAACTTATGACCTCAAAAAGGGCCCAAGATCCTCCAAAAATGGATTAAATCTCCCAAAACTGGTTAAAATCCATTAAAATATTTTAATATATGGTTGAAAACCCATATTTTGGCACATAATAGGGCACAACCCCTTTTCCTCGAGCTCTTGGTCACCTGGGCACCCTCCATGTGGCCCTAGGCTGGCACTGGTTCATTGGCCCCCTCTGATCCCAGGCCCTAGTCATGTGGCTTGGCCATATGGCCGTCACCCAAGCTCCACACGCCCTAACTATTTTAGCCCTCGGTCATTGGCTCCTAGATATGTGCCTTGGTCAGCGGGCTAGCTTGATCGACTGGGCACTATCCCTACACATCTGTGCTAACCGTATAAAGTAATAATCCAAGTCACATGGAGCGGTCACTAGAAGTAGTGTCTAAACCGGGGGCTACACCCATATCCATTGCCCGCACCAATAGTTATGGAACAGGTTCATATGTTGTATACACAGGACCATGTCAGAGTGAACTAGAATGGGTGCACACCAATGTAGAGGGGAATGGTCCCATGGTACTGGTCATATGGTAGCTGCATTAGGGGTTGGGGCTAGGCCCCAACCCTTCCCTCCGCCCAAATTACAACCATTTCACTATGGTTAATAAGAAACACCAAGGGTGGGCTGGTAGCCAGGCCCTCCCAAACCATTATCCCAGACTAGAGGTCACGGGGTCGACTCACATGGAGTCACATAAAACTTTTTCCCATAACCACCAACGGAGGGGTGCCACGTGGAAACCCAAGACTCGACCATGTGGCACCATGCCATTCGCCAACCAAAATTCCACGTGTCCAAATATCATTCATCTACCTTTCATACCTAGTTAGCACCACTATACCTGCCATGTGTCATACGACTATACGACCCTACCATGTTAGCCCGTGCCACGTGTCACCCTTGAAGTGGTGCCACATGTCACAATCTGACTCGTCCATGACTGCACCTGCCCACATCATAACCTGTCCATGTCAGCATGCCAACACACCAATACCACGTCACCTGCACGACCATATGACATGTACAGTCAGTTGCCAAGTTAGCACTATACTGACTATACAGTCATCAAATTTTGCATGTTTGAAAAAATGAACAGATCATGATATCTTTCGCATATGGTGTATGTTTGAGCCTGTTCAAGTTGCGTTGGGTTCATATTGACGAGGCCTACACACACATATTTTTTGAAGATATTCTGAGCACTTTGATTTTTAGGCCTTCCTGGACCCATTTTGGCTCCTGGATCCAATTTTGGATCAATTATGTCAATCTATCTACGAGAAATTTGATTTAGGGGGTAACTAGAGATTTTTAATGGTATGGATCAAGAGGTGGGATAAATCTACAAATCACAAATTGTTTTGATATAGGAGAGGAGCCATGTAAACATAGTTGCATCAAAACCCAAAGACATCACATTATTGGAGCCCAAGAATGCTATTCTTCTAAACGAAACCCAATTTCTTCTTGATTATTTAAATCTACCTTGAAATATGAATACATACCACATAAATATAAGAGAAATAAAGTGTATCTATAACTAATGTAAAATCAATATGAACCTTACAATTCAACTTATAAATTGGGAAACAAAACCCAATCCATTTTAAGTCAAGGGCCAATCTCTAAATGTTTCATACAAGGTAAGGTTACAATATTGCTTAAAGCAGAGACAATAGTAAGTTAAGAAGATTGCCAAAATACCCATTGGAGGCTTCTTGTATTGTTCTATCCAACCAACATGATTTTGTCTTCATTTATAATCAATTGTAGAGACCATGACGCAACACCACTACTTAGACTTGCAATAAAATCCATAAAGATTAATTACCATATGATTTGATATGCATATGAAGAAGAAGAAGAAGATATAAGAACTCAGTGAAAACCTAATCATAAACAGTTTAAAGGTCAAGATCATTATGTGGCAGTTTTGTTACTACCTTAAGCTTCTCTTGGATTTTAGAATGATTTAATCTCTATTAATGAGGGCAACCATGAGAAGGTGGAAGCTCATATGGCCCCTCACCCCCCCTCACATCACTCTCATTATTCATGTATCCAATTACTTATAAAACAATGAATGTATACATCATAGTGGCAAAGAGGAAAATTAAAATAAGAACACCATATATACCAATCAAAAGTGACATAAAAAATCATTAAATGTACTAATTATATGTCAATGCATTTCAATCATACAACACATTTATGTATACTACATTATTTCCTACTAAGTTATTTTGTTTCATCATGTCCATAATTTTGATGTTGTTGTCTTATTCTTGATGATGTTCTTCTCTCAGTGGAAATTGTTGTGAAGAACATAAAACATGCCTCTATGCATGTGACCAAGTAATACCCACATCTAGAATTAAAAATAAACATTTATAAGTCACCTCGTTCATAATAAATGAACATAAAAAATATATAATTTATTATTGATGAAACATCCAATTTAGTACCATTCATTATACACATAATTGCTTTGATTAGTACTTGGTGCAATAAACATGGTGGTACTGTCAACCTCTAGTTGACCTCCACCAATAGCCTTGGTAGTGAGCATGTCATCCATAACAATGTTTTCATCCACATGCAATAATATTTATATTTATTTTATAATCCATAAACCATAAACCCATTTACAATTAACCATTCGAAATATATTTCAGTTATTTACCTTTGCATTCACAGTAGAAGTTTTTTTCCTTGCCCTTCTTCAATTCAACCAAGGCTTTATATCCCCTTTGCAAAGTGATTTTTAGATAATATTGGGTGGGCATATTGATAAAGTTGGTTGACTACGTATCATAACATGTGACATACCCAACGACCACCACAGGTTGGGCATGAGACCAACTAGAATGCCCTTCAAGACGCTTTGAAAACAATCTATGACATACCCATCACCAACAACCCAAGAACACACTTCTTGAGCCAAATCAAACTTTTGATACCAAAAAAAAAAAAAAAACATGAAATAACACATGTAGTTATCAAGATTCATGTCAAACTATAAATAAAGAACAATATGCCATGCACCGCAATAACCAACAAGCAGGCACATTAGTAATGCATATCTTAGAGATAATAAGGAAATAATTGTACATAAGCAGAGAAATATCATGACAAAGAGAACTTATCTTTAACAAAACTAGTCACCAACTGGTTGCAGGCCAAGACCATTCCATCCAACCGTAGACGATGTTGTTCCAAGTCTCAATAGTAGGTCACCCCTGAGCCAGGGCTATAAATCCACAAGGACGGGTTCAAGGACAACACTCAACTTCCCAAACCAGTTGGCACTAAAGCTCTCAAAGGTTTCTCAACACACAACAATCCAAAGCTCACCAACTCTCTTCTCCTAGCCTACACAACCCAAGAGAATGAACCCCCTTCTCTACCACGTTTTCCCTCAAGTTGTCCACCTCCTTTTAAGGCTTCGGTGCATCTGGTTAAGAATATTAGTGTTGTAACTCTCTAGGAATCGTAAATGTGATAAGTTTTATTTGACTGCCAATGTAACCATGCACTCAGGCATCAAAACCTTGCTAGAACAAACTCCAGTTACTTACAACCAAAAACCATGTCTCTTCTCTTTCCCTTGATTCATTTCCCATGCCCAGACCCAGACTAAGAATGGAAGAGAAAAACAATTGAATGATTGATTGATCAAAGGAACAATTGAACCAATGATTCCATGAATGATTCACCCCAAGGCAATCGAGAACATGGACTAAGTATCCAAGTGCTCCAAGGCCAACATGGTCTCCCCAAGAGGCTCATACGCCCCCTCAAAAAACTATGGGTGATAATTAATTATACATGGTGTAAAGGTTTAGTCCCTTAGATCCCCCCTCTCTTGTGGAATCATAGCCCCCTATAACTCATTGTCCTTGTCCACCCCATAGCTTGTAATGTACTTTTATTATTATTATGTTCAAAGCATTACATTTTCCTAGGCACTCCATCCCCTTTCAATGGTTTAGACACTCTGGCCTCTCATCAAATAAACAAATATATTATTAAACTGGGGACTCAAAAATAGGGTATTACATTCCCCTCCCCCTTATTTGGCATTGTCCTTAGTGCATATAAAAAAATAGAGAATAAAATCTCAAAATTATTCAAAAAATCGTGAGTACTCTGCCTGCATGGCATCTTCATGCTCCTAGGTGGTATCTTTAGGACTGCAACATGTCCACTGAACTTTTACTAGTTCTATTATTCGATTCTGAAGAACATGGATTTTTCTTTCCAATATGTGCACCGACTGGACCTGAAAGTCCCCTTCTTGCTCCACTTGAATAAAATGCCAATCAATAACATGGTTAGGATCATGCACATACTTTTTCAAAAAAGAGACATGAAATACATTATGCACATTCATTGAAGCAGGCAATGCAAGCATGTATGCAACTGACCCTATTCTATCCAATATCTCAAATGGACCACATAATCTGGCTACTAGATTTGTACAACTACCCAAATTTAATGAACTCTTCTTAGGATTCACTTTCAAAAGCACATGCTCTCCTCCTTTAAATTCTCTAGTTGTCATGTTCTTATTTGCATAGCTCTTCTGTCGATCTTGTGTTGCTTTCAATTTCTGCTTATTTTTAACCATTTGGTCTTCTATATCCTTGAGCAATTCTAGCCCAAGTACCAATCTGTCTACTAGGTTGTCCCAACTCACTAGAGTATTGCATTTTCTGCCATACAAAGCTTCAAATGGGCTCATCTTCAACGAAGCTTGGTACCCATTATTGTAGGAAAACTCAACCAAATGTAAATAATCTTCCCATTTAGATGGTTTATCCATCACATACATTCTCAACATGTCTTCAATTACTTGGTTGACTCTTTCTTTCTGCCCATCTGACTGTGGATGGTATGTTGTGCTAAAGTTCAAGTTTGTGCCAAATTCCTCAAATAATCCCCCCCAAAAGTTTGAAGTAAACTTTGTATCTCTCTTCGAGACAATTTCCTTAGGAATTCCATGCAACATAGTAATCTCCCTCATGTAAATTTCTGCAATATTGTTTGTTGTATGAGTCATTTTCATAGGGACAAAATGAGCAACTTTTGTCAATTATCCACAAATACCATTATTGAATCATGTTTCCTTGTTGTCTTGGGAAGCTTAGTGATAAAATCAATGGTTACCACTTCCCATTTCTTCTCTGGAATAGGAAATGGTTGTAGAAAACCCACTAGGTGTCTATGCTCAACTTTCACTCTTTGACATTCCATACATTTGGCAATGTAATCAACAACATCTTTCTTCATTCCAATCCAAAAGAATTGGCTTCTTACTACTGTGTTGGGCGCAGACCCATTTTGGGGAAAAGGCTAATTTTGGAGAATAAAGCGCAAATAAGGAAAATACAACTAGCAGGAAAATCAACATGTGCAGAGTAAAGCACATGCAAAGGAGGAAAGCATGTGAGGCGCACATGCACGAAGACCGAATCATGCTAGGGTTAGGATTTAGGTAAGAGGATGTAATGGATGATAAGCCAAAAATAAGTATAAAGAGGTACCTAGGAGGTCTAGGTTAGGGTTCAAAGAGTAGGATAGGGTTTGGTGTGATTGTAATTCCAGAATGTAAGAATGATTGTAAAATCTGAGGTTGTTTTGTAAGCTACTGAGATGAAGAAAGCAAAGAAGTTATACCTTGAGGGTTATATCACAGGCTGAGGATCCTGGTGTGATCTAGTCCACCTCATTAAAGATCTTGATCCAAATGAGGGAGAATTGTAATGCACGCAACGCCATAGATGACATAACAACAATAAAAGAGCCCAAGAGGCATATCTTTGTGGACGTAGCCCAGGAGGGGGTGAACCACTATAGCTTATGTGTTATGTGAATGATTCATTGCTATATCATTGTTGTTAATGATTAGATCTTAGATGAATGTTTGATGAAGTAGCTAGATCTGATTGTTTTACATGCATGCATAAGAATGACATAGTACTTAGAATATATGGATGTTATAGTAAATAAATAAAGATCACAAGGTTCAATTCCAGATCCCCACTCATTCCCAGGCTGCAAGCACCTGAGCATTGTAGCCACCCATAGAACTATCTCGGGTGCGACTGCGCAGTGCACCCCGTGTACTACGCTTCCTTCTGGTTTTCCAAGGGGGGCGATAGTTTTAGAGGGTTTTGTTGGAAACCATAGTAGATCTGAACCTGGGTTAGCCCAAGAATGGTAGCAAGAGAGAAGTGACCAACAAATGGTTCTGTTTCCGGGACCACCATGACGTGTCTGACGCAATAAAGTTCCCAAACTTGGTAGCACATAGTTACCTGGAGAGCAGGAGAGAAGGCCCATCAAGTGAGCCATTGTTGGAGCCTGCGCAGTGGATCCTGGGGCTGTACAATACAGGCATAATGAACTTATTGGATACACCTCACTTTGGACATGGTAAACACATCAATGAATGTGTAAAGAAACTATTAGCACAGGTGCATGAAGGAATCTTATGGATGGATAGGCCAATGGCTATTAATGTTGATCTCATTGCAACAATCACAGGGCTACCCATGAATGGGGAAAAGCTAGAACAATACATGTATATTGAGGATAAAACTAAGGCAAAATCCATTTCAAATGAAATCAAAGCTAAATATGGCGCGAAGAGGGGTAATAGGGGAATTAGGATCAGTGACATCAACAATCTTGCAACACGTTTTGCAACATGATTGTTAGGTTGCAAGTTAATGCGCGAGTGCAGGAAGGAGGAAGTACCTGCAAAAGTAGTAGCAGTTGCAGAACAGTGCATTAAGGGGAGCTCAATGAGCTGGGCCCCATATCTACTAAATTCATTTCTAGAGGACTACAAGGACACACAATATTGGGGCTCTAAGTTCCACTATTCATGGTTACTCATCCTCATTGCACTCATGGGATGGAAAGAAACCACATACAATATGTTCCTACCAAGGACAAGAAAATGTGGCGCAACACTCTACACATCTCTTCACAACACACCAGATCCCAAGAAGAAGAAACTTAACAATGACGTATTCACACTATACCTAACGGAGATCCAAAACATGTTAGCAGATATGTGGAGGATTCCCACAGAAACTGTCTAGGATTTTGCACAAATAGCGAACTTCCAAGCATCGCGCCATAGTATGTGGCTACAAGAAAAGAGGGATCCAACCAAGGAGTGGTTGCAATTGAAGTAATGCATGACAATGCATGACATCTATATAGAGGTCTAGGAATGGACTGAGGAGTGGAGAATGCCAATAATCCCAAATACAGTGCTAGGAGGACAAACTAGGATGTAGGACAAAACAGTCCTTGCGCAGTATACAGGCACAAACGATGCAAGAAAAAATAACAATATTGCACAAGGCCAAGAAGGGGGAAGTAGTCCCATGCAGAAGAAAACCAGGAGAAAGAAGAAATTGTAGCGTGGTTCTACACAAGGACTACTGCGCATGGAGCATGCAAAAAGAGGAGCAACATAACAAGTGTGCAAGAAATAAATGTAAACGAAGTCACAAGAAATTTCCATGGAATAAGGAGAAGGGAAGGATACATGCATGGATACACAAATTCTAGAAGCATCTGAGCCATCAGAGGCCCAAAGGAAGAGAACATGGGAGCAAGCAAGTGGCTCCAAAAAGAAGGGCAAGGCCCACAAGAAACCAATGGAAACATCAATGATGACAGATGATGTGGAGTTGATAGCCACGACAATGGAAGATCAACTGTCAGAGGTGTGGGAAAACGCCGAAAATCACAGGGCTTCAATTTTGGAGCAAATACAAGAAGTGAAAACTGCACTAGAGTAGTTGAGGATCAGGACAAAACAACAACAATAAAAGATAACAATGCCAACTAAAGAAGGGTCACCAGTTGGAGAGACAATG
>SNQJ01S0184634.1:23936-47382 GCA_010110895.2 Picea sitchensis
TCATTCTATAAGGTGTTTTCAATACTGGGGAAGCTCCTGGTACTAAATCAATAGGGAAATATATCTCCCTCTTTGGTGGTAATATAGGTATTTCTTGGAATACATCTTCAAATTCTTGAAATACTGGAAAATATTCAAGGCTTTGTCCTTTTGTGTTTTCTGGTTCCTCTACATTATTTGCATATAATTGACATCATTTCCTGAAACATATATTTATTTGTAAGGCTGAAAGCTCCCTTATAGAAATGGGTCTCATGATTCCTTTCACAATGCTTTGTTTTCCTTCTCCATCAAGGCACATAAATTTCTTGTCATGACAATCTAGGACAACATGATGCTTGTCTAACCAATCCATTCCAATTAGGATATCATAGGATCCTAATGGTATGAGATTCATATCAACAACTGCATCTAATCCATTCAGATTTATGGGACAACCTCTGACTATCTCATTGATCCTTCTTTTGGTTCCAATGGCGAGCTGGACCAAAAATGATTTCTCGAGCTTACTTTTCTCCAAATGAAGTCTTTCCACTACTTTAGGATCAATGTAACAATGGATTTTTCCTTAAAATAACAATAGGATGATTGATGATCTTACCTTCCACTTCGATCATATGGGATTGGTATTATTCTTGTCGATCTTCTAAGGATGCATATATTTTTGGAATACTTCTGCCCATGTCTTCTACTATACTACCTTCTTGGATGTTGTGTATGGTCTTCATTTTATCTCCTTTGTGAGGGAAATCCTTGTACATGTGGTCTTCTTTTCATTCCTAACATTGGATTGGTGGTCTTCCCCTTTTTCCAAGGGAGTCTTTCTTCTTGGATTCTTGTTTAGTAGATTGATCTTGCTAATTTGTATTTGGATTATTTCTATTGAAAGGAGGTTTGAATCCCTTCCTTCTCTGATCAAAATTCTCCTTCTTCTTATCCCTCCAATATTTTTACAAAGATTCTCTTCCCTTTCCTTGCTAGTACAAGTGCTTATCTTTTCTAATTGTTTATGTCAAAGTTATAGGCTCATCATATTGAATCTTTTCTTTATAAAATGATGACAGTCCACTAAAAAATATTTGTATCTTTACCTTCTCATCCTTGATAAATTCACGTACTTCAGCAATCCCAAGAATGTTTTTTCACATTCTCCCATGGTCATGCTTCCCATCCTAAGTTCAAAGAACTCTTGCATTTTCTTGTCATAGTAGTTCTTTGAAATATAATCCTTTTGAAAATACCTCTTGAACTTCTTCCAAGTGATCCTCATCTCATTGATGTGTTCAACTTGCTTCAACTAATCCCACCACATTACAACTTTTCCATGTAAATGGTAAGTGGAAATTCTGGCTTCTAGATTGGATGAGTAATTGTGCAATTGAAAATACGTCATGATTTCAAGCAACCAGACCTCAAAATCATATTCCTTTTATCTTTCATGGTCAAAATATGGTGGCTTAATCTTCCTCAAATATCCTTGCAAACCATCCCACTCATGTCTTCTTATTTGATATCTAACATGAGACACTTTTGGACTACTCCCTGAATCCTCAGATGGACAAGACTTCCTAGTTGAGTAAGGAGGTGAGTGATGTCTATGAGTTCCACTAAACCTTCTTGAATGATTGGCTCTTCTGTAGTTATCTATTCTTTCATACTTCCTACGTTCTTCCCCCTGTCTTGAACCTGATCCATTCCTTGCTTGCTTCTGCAACTAATTTAGGCTTTCCATAATCTGGGCATTTAATTGATTATGTTATTTCATCATCTTTTCATTATCTTCTTTTTAACTCTACACTTTTATTCTCAAACTTCTCACAGTCTCTATTAATGTTTATGGCTCCACTATGCTCTTGTGACCATTAGGTTCTGTCTTGGAATTTCCAACACTGATATTTTATCCTTTGTCCTCTCTCTCATGAATGAAGGCTTCCTCTCCTTCCTCCATTTATTGAATCTACATTCTTAGTGTTTAGACTCTTAATTCTGCAAGAAAGTGTGCATGCAACATAATTTTTGTTAGATAAAAGAATAAACACAAATACACATTTCTAGAAAAAGGATTATAAAACAAACACAAATACACATTTAGAAAAAGGATTATAAATCCTTATTATATATATATTTTTGTTTCCTTAAGGTCACTAGTCATATTCTTCCCAATTGATTATTATTTATTACTCATAAAAGTTTCTAGGTGCATAACTATATTCCTCTCTCCATGAGATTTCAACTGTTTGTTTGCTCAATTCTGAGCTCATAGCAAAACGTTATGCCCTTCTAGATTTTCTGGCATTTTCTCCTTTTGCAAAGGTCTTTCAAGTTGACATGGCACCCACATGGTCCCCTTCCACTGTGTTGGATGAAGTAACACTGACATAGAAACTGAAGCGACCATTGGCCCACTAGGGCTTCAAGATATCAACTTTGAAATAGGATTGGAAACTTCTAGGGGTCCGGTATGGGCCCACCGGGCACTCCACAAGGTTCCACACCATACTTCCTAACAAGGTTTTGGTCCTGGGCCATTAGGTCACTGAGGTAAAGAAATTTTGTGTAACTCCATCTAATAAGGTGAGCTAGGGTTACTCTGTTCCACTAGGGCACCATCCCACTGGCTCACCGAGATGTTAGGTATCAAGATATCCAACAACGAGGATATCTTGAGAGCTCCTGGGAGTTCGGGGGTCCGACATGGGCCCATTGGGTGCACCCCGTGCAAACTTCATCTTGAGCTTCATCAATGGACAAGATCTCTCTGCCTCCAGATCCAACGATCAAACTTAAGGTGCTAAGGTAGGGGTCCAGATGACACATGTGACACATGGAACCTTATCCTCTTGACACGTGGGATAGCCACAATGATACACATGGCACTAACGTGGAACATGCATGGATCTAAAAAGATAGATGACATGGCACATGCCACCTATCATGATTTTCTTCCTGCTGACATTTATTTTCTGACACACCATCCACGTGGATCCTTACACATGTGTTGGATGTGGCAGATAATGTGGCCACCGACCCACCGGGGCATCGAGGGACATGCCCACTAGGCACACCAAGGCACAAACCCACCAGTTAAGATTTTACATTGAGAATGGATCTGTAGGGTTCTATGACTCTTACGTGCTTCACGCACTAATAACGAAGGATTTCCTTTTTCTTTTGAACCATTCAATCAAGAGTTTCCCCATGCATGTGGGATAAAATAAAAGTAACTCCCCATCATAGATCGACAATAGAGAACCCATGGGGAGGTGAGGTCGATAGTCATTGAGAGTCAGCTTCTAAGAGGCATAAATGTCACTTCTATTGTTCATATCATGAAGGAGGAGATCACTAGGAGGTCATGGGTGTGGAGAATCAACTTGGATCTGGTCCCCAGGGTTGAAAAAAAAAGTTTAAACCATGAAAAATCCCCCCCTCCAGCATTGTCTGAGTCATTAATTAATTTTACTTCAAGAACTTATATCCTGACATGTAGCAGACCCCTCGAAGTCTTGATGTTGTAAACCAATAGCTCTAATACCACTTCGTGACAAACCCAACCACCACCATTGGCCAGACATGCGACCAACTAGAATTCCCTTAAATATTCTCTAACAATAATAAGTCACATACCCATCACCAACAACCCAAGAATGCACTTCTTGAGCCAAATCAAACTTCTAATACCAACAACTAAAGAAAGAAGCATGAAATCACACATGCAGTTATCAAGATTCATGTAAAACTATAAATAAAGAAAAATATGTCATGCACTACAATAACCAACAAGAAGGCGCATTAGTAATGTATATCTCAAAGATAATAATCAATACATAGTGGAAATAATTGTACATAAGTAGAGAAACATCATGATAGAGAGAACTTATCTTTAAAAAAACCAGTCACCAATTGGTTTTAGGCCAAGGAAATTCCACCCAACAGTAAACAATGTTGTTCCAAGTCTCAACAATAGGTCACCCCCAAGCCAGGGCTATGAATCCATAAATATAGGTTCCAAGACGACACTCAACTTCCCAAACTAGTCAGCGCTAAAGCTCTCAAATGTTTCTCAAAACATAGAAATCCAAAGTTCATCAACTCTCTTCTCTCAACCTACACAACCCAAGCGAATGAACCCCTTTCTCTGCCACACAGTTCCTTTGGTTTTCCACCTCCTTTCAGGGCTCCATTGCATCTGGTCAAGAATATCAATGATGGAACTCTCCAGGACTCATAACTGTGACAAGGTTGATCTAAATGCTAATGTAACCATGCACTCAGACATCAAAACCTTGTTGGAATAAATTCCAATTACTTATAGCCAAAAATTGTGGCTCTTCTCTTTCCCTTCATTCATTTCCCATACCCAGAACCAGAGCAAGAATGGAAGAGAAAAAAAATTGAATGAGCGATTGATCAATGGAACAACTAAACCAATGATTCCACGAATGCTTAACCCTAAGACAATCAAGAATAGGGCTTAAGTATCCAGGTGCTCCAAGATCGGCGTGGTCTCCCCAAGAGACTCATACACCCCCTCATATGCCCCCCAACATAACCATGGGTGATAATTAATTAAACAAGGTGTAAAGGTTTAGTCCCTCGGTTCCCCCCTCTCTCATGGAATCATACCCCCCTATAACTCTTTGTCCTTTTCCGCCCCACAACCAACGATGTACTTTTATTATTATAATGTTCAAAGCATGACATTTTCATAGGCACTTCAACCTCTTATTAAATAAAAAAAATACATTATTTAATTGGGGACCCAAAACTGGGGTATCACATAACATAATGTAATTAATTATGGCTTAGATTTCAATAATAGTTGAACAATTCAACAATGGATGCTTTTAAATTATATTACTTACATATCTCCCTTTCAAGGTATTTTTTCAGGATTCAATATTATATCTATGTATCTAGATGACTATTTTGGTTTGAAAAATCATACATATAATCTATAGGTGGATATTCAATTGAAAACATATAAATTACTATTAAAACTTGTAATTTTTTGGTGAATATTATCAATTTAATCATATTTATGTAAAAATAGATGAGTTTTTAACCAAATTGCCGAATATTTTTTTTCAAAAAAAGGCCAAAAAATAGCCAATTGGCGAAATTTCACCCCTAAAAAATACCCTACTCCCTTTTACTTTAACATAGGATCTAGGGTCAAGTTTGTGTTGTCGAACCTTGTCCAATCTAACCTTCATGTACTTAGAAGTGTCTTTAAGCCTATCAGAAGTTTGAAACACATATTAATGTTATTTAGTTGGTCATGGTTAATGCAAAACTATTTATTCAATGTATATTATAATATAATTATATTTCAGACTCTCCAACTCTTAGCTTCATTACCTCTTTTTTCATCTTTTTCTCCTTTAGAATCCTCCACTAGTGCATCCCACTCACTTTTGGGAATTGATGCATCATATTTGTGTTGTAGGAGTCCCACACTATATTCAAATAATTCCCTAACATAGAATAAATCACCTTTTGGTTGAATAATTCACTTTTGGGAATTCATGCAGGATGCACATAAAGAAGGTAGCATATCATATTTGTGTTGTAGGAGTCCCACACTATATTCAAATAATTCCCTAACATAGAATAAATTACCTTTTGGTTGAATAATTGACCAAAAGGTGCACCATGTGATTATTCAACTCTTTTTCCAAATTGGGTTTTGGTGCTTATAGCTAGTTTTGATTTCCAATGCAAAAGGACTAAATTTCTTCTCATGCAACTTTGTATAAAACACATTTTTCACTTCTAGTTGAATCATATATTACAATTAGACTTATAAAATCAACATAAAATAGTACTTTTGAACATCAAAATAAGTTGACGGATTAGTAATTACCATGAATTTTTAATCCTTTTAGTGGGATAAGTTCATCACCCATGTGTAAAGAAATAAACAATTCCCAGTCTTGTTGACAATTATGATCAATGAAGGACTCAGATCAACATCTGAAGCAAGGGTATCATAAGGACCAATAGCAAAGGCATCTATAGTACTAGGTGTAATAGTCATCGAGGCACTAGTAGTAGGTGTAGGAGTAGGGGCACCAACAACATCAACAATAGTAGAGGCACCCACAGTAGATACATGTGTGCTACTCCCAATGCCCATGGAATCCTATCTCAAGAATATCTATAAAAAATAATTTTATGTTAGGTATAATTCATCGAAGTTAAGAAATTGCATGCATTCAAGCAATTGAGTTCTCAAATTTGAAAATTTCATACGTTGAACTAATTGACCCTTGCAAGCAAGTAATCTTGTCTTTTGATGCTTTCTTCATAACTATCTTTAATCAAACTCATTGTTTCTTGTGTTCATCTCTTAACTTGTTTTCTAATATACACAATAGGGTTAGGATCACCAAAAAACTCATAAATGTCACCATGGAAAGGCAAGGTAGAAGACTACAAACAACCACTAGTTAAGACGGATTAAAACAATATTAAACATTGATAAATAAATAAATAAAAGGCAACGTTGATTACCTATCCTGAATAAACCCCTATGCAATGATCAACTTGCAACATAAACATGAGTATGTTAATTAGACTAAAATATGCATAAGATAAAACTAATATTCAAACACAATATTCAATAAATAATGACTATAAATTGTAAAACATAATTACCTCTTTCCTTAATGTGGTTGAAATTGTAATAGATCAATGTGTCATTTTCAAACACTTTCCTAAAATACCATTACCATATTACAAATGGGGAAGACTTGTCTAGAGAAATTGATGAAGAGGGAAGAGAATGGTGCAAGAATTGGAATTTCTAATTATGATAATGTGACACTAAGTTTTGATCAAGTATGTTTTGACATTAATTTTATTTGCAAAATAATTTGATAACATTTTATCTATTTGATGTGTATTCATTTACAACAAACCAATTTTCAAAGTGGGGAAACTTCAACTCTTCTCATGAAGGAATGAAAAAAATACATTAAACACACTTGGTTAACATCAATGCACAAGGATGCAAGGCTAGACATTCACATTTGATATAACTTAAAATGTGCATTCATGCACAAATCAACTAAAGCATATACTTTATTCTAAGCACCAACAAAGTAAATTTATTATATTCCTAAACATCATCATTGAAACATATACAATCATTTTCCCCATAGGTGCACCCCAATGGTTGAGATTCTTTGTAATGTGGCACAGGTTCAAACTTTGCATCTTCAAAAGTGAAATTGATGCCATGATCCTAAATTGGGATGTGTTTAATGTTTGTGGACACATTGCCACTTTTTCATGTGATGGAACTTGATAATTGAGTCATGTCTTTGGGATGAATAGTTGGGTTGAAATGATTCCATGGGGTACATGTAGTCCATTTAGCCACAAACATTTATATTTCGAGTATGCTCTTCTAGTTGTAGATAGGAAAATGGGTGTCAATGAGGTTGGTAATAATTTTATTAGTGGAATTTTTAGATTTGGCAATGATGGATGTAATGGTGCATGGGGCATTCAAAATCATGTCTACAATTATATTGGTTTTATTTTCCCATTGGCCATAGTTGACTATATTGGTGAGGATATGGGATGAATCAACATAAACATCAAAAGGAGGACAACCATTAGTTGAAAAAATTAGCTATACAATACACAATCCTTATTTACTTTCCCGTCCATGTGATAGAGCAATAAAATGATTATTCAAAACTATGTTTCCTGGTGGTTTTCCTTTTAGGTGTATCATGATAGGGTTACTTTTTACAAGAGCTTGCAAGGGTGCTAAATGTATATCATGACCAGTTGATGAAAGGAGGTGTGTGAAATGATATAATCCACTAAAAGAACCATTATTTCAACAATTTTTAAATTTTGTAGCAAAGGCTCAAGATTTGCAAAACCACACTTTTTGGAAACAAATTCCACTCATCCAACGAACTGTCTGATAACTATGAATTTTCTTTACCTAAAATACTTGCTAAAAAACAAGTTGAAGTTTACAAACAACTCTATCCAATGATGAAAATTACTTTTATCATCATAATACAAAGTAAATCATGAGAGAAAATCTTTAATATCCTCCATAGTCCAATATTAATTATGGTTCAGATGAAATCTATCACTTTTTGAGGAGGATCATTGTCCACCTTCCGTATGGGCCTTGTGGTGTTTAAAATAATTGTTGCCAAACTTGGATCCCACTTTTTTTGCTTCAACCCAAGCTTCTCACATTTTTTATGGGTTTCTTTAATGCGAGCTCTCATAATGTTTATATGATTATTGGAATATGAATAGGGTATCCCTTAGGTAGAATCCTTTATCTTCATTCAAAGACCTCTCTCATGGCTAGTGGATTGGTTCAACATAATTGTGTTCTTCTTTATAAAAGTTAACTATTTCACTTAGCAAGTTGATAAGGATACCAAATGCCCATTCTTCTGTCCCTTTGTTTTTAATACTTTTTCAAGCCATACCCACTTCAAAATATGGTTAATGTAAGGATTAATTAGTTCACAACATTGAGTTTAAACATTTCTTAGTGAGATTAATTGATCCATGATGAATTCATGAGTTTAAATTAGCTTAGATTTTTTTGTACACACACTAGTACAAAATTCACTAATGTTAGTATCCCACCTCTTTAAATCCATCTATTACACCATAAATCAATCATACTCTCAATCTTTCCTAAGATCCAATGCTAATCCTGCTTGAAGTAACCATTAGTTTTCAAAATAAAACCTAAGTATTTTAAAACAACATCTAGATCTATTGGAGTAAAATGAAACAATTGTAATGTACCTAGGGAGGATAATATGGGGTACTTAGGGAGGCACCCAAGGGGATAATGCATGTAATGTGGCCATAATAATGAAATAGGCCCACTATGTAATTAAAAAGAAATAATATAATAATAAGGGGTAGTTGGCATAGACCCCTAGGAATACTCATTAGAAAGTATAAATACACATGAGTATCATTGTATTGGAGAGGTGTCAGATTAATTTTATTATAGCAAGCATGGTTTGTGGAGTAAATCCTTCCATAAGGAGTAATTGATGGTGTTACCCTACCTTAAGGGTTCTACTCTTTGTATTCTTGTGTTGTTCATGGTACTTTTGTTTTTGTATCCTTGGAGTTTAAGGGTTTATATTTAAATTTTTATGGTTTATTATCTCTTTTATTTATCAAGGTTTACTATAAGTGGTATCAGAGCTCTTTCTTGGGCACAACGCATGATTTTTTTTTCTTTTTGCAGAGTTTTGACAGAAAAAATAGGATGGAAGAATTTGGGTTGATTTCTGAAACTTTTTGTGAATAATTTTAAGAAACCAACCATATATCCAAGTTTTTCTCAAAAAAATACCCAATTGTTTAAAAAAAATGTCCAAAACGAAGTTAAGGAAGTAGAGATATCATTGATTTAAAATATTCCTTTTTTAGGGTTTTTTTTTATGGTGATGACCATGAATTTTGCAAATTGGATATCTTTTTACAGAGTGCACATATTTCAATCAAACAAATATTAATGGATCCAAAGAAGCCATGGAATTTCATAATTGGTATCATAATAGCCAATCCGAGAAGTATAGAAGAAGTTATGATCGTTTTACATTTTCAACCTCAAATTATAACTACATAAAGGAGCTCCATTGAAAAGTAAGTGATTTATTCAAACCCTAGTTCTATTTTTGGGTTTTCACAAGAAAAATGTGTTTTATAGGGAAAACTACTAACTGTAGTATTAGAGAATATATAAAATGGTGAAGTTAAATACGCGACAATTTGGAAAGAGGGTATGTATAGTCATTTGAGAGATGAACCACTTATATGGTGTAATTCATTGGACTTGCTCAAAATATATAAAATTTTAGATGAAGAATATGAAAGACTATTTTTAGATAGGTGGTCTCATGTTGGGAAGAAGGATAAAAAAAACACAAAGGATTTGTTTTCATGCACAAATTTCATATTATAGGTTAAAGGATGTATTCAACTTGAAAATGATATTATTTATGTAAACCCTAGTAGTAAGCATAACTTCATCAATGTTAACTTGGCTAAAATATTGCAAGTACCCACAAAGAATATTCAAAGCACACTAGTTGTAGGTGAAAATGTTCAATTTTTTAAAGATTTGAATATTAACATGGATAAATATGTGTTGCATTTAGATTTTTATGCTAAATATATGGATGATGTGGATATTTTTTTGGGATTTCCTTGGATGGACTTAGTTGGTACAGTCAATATTAATGTGCAAAATAAGTTTTTGAATCTATGGTACAAGAAAAATAAAATTATATATGCAGGATATTTCTCTTAATAATCAAGAAGGGCCCAAGGGGGCACTAGAAGAAGTCCTTGGAGGGAAACAAATTGTAGCACCTAATGACACATCAGATGAAGAGTCTAGGGTTGAATTGGAATAAGAGCCTACATAAGAACTTGAATAAAAGAATCAGTACGGGCATAAAAATAAGAAGAATCTAAGGAACTACATGTTGAAGATTCAAAGAAAGAAGAATTGATAGTTAAGGTTGTTTTATATCGTCATTCCCACCACACAGAGAAATAATGGCCCTCAAGGACTAGGCATGAGAATTAGAAAGCTTACTATGAATCAACATGGAACTAGAGAGGCAACCAATATGGAGGCACATGGAGGAATAAAAGAAATGCATGGAGATACCATAGTAGCACAATGAAGACATGGATCCCAAGATGAAACTATCAAGATCGAGGGAAGGCCATAGTTGGATCCCATGTCCACATTTCACTAGGATATATGGATGCTAGTGCATGGTACAAGTTGGCTATGTTGCTCAATAGGTCATATTATATGGCTTCTTCCCATGTTTCGAAGACAAAACATGCCAAGGGGGATGAAATGCAATGTACCTAGGGAGGATAATATGGGGTACCTAGGGAGGTATCCAAGGGGATAATGAGTGTAATGTGGCTATAATAATGGAATATTACCACTATGCAATTAAAAGGAAATAATATAATAATAAGGGGTAGTTGGAATAAAACCCTGGGAATACTCATGAGAAAGTCTAAATACACATGAGTATTATTGTATTGGAGAAGTGTTAGATTAATTTTATTGTAGCAAGAATTAATTGCAGAGTGATTCCTTCTATAAGGAATAATATATGGTGTTACCCTACCTTAAGGGTTCTTCTCTCTATATTCTTGTGTTGTTCATGGTGAATTTTTTGGTATATTTGGAGTTTAATGTTTTGTCTTTGAAGTTTTATGGTTTATTCTCTCTTTTATCTATCAAGGTTTACTACAAGAATAAGCTTAGAACCTATTAGTTTTCCTCCCTAATTTTTTTATAGTTGATTGAAGACTTGTGTATGTTAATCTCCATCCTAGTGGCCTTGCTATAAACATGTAAAATTGCCTTTAACTTCTTTCCTTCTTCGATTGAACCATTGGTGAAGAGTAGTACATCATCAATAAAAAGCAAATGTGTAAGTTGTTCTTCCCCTCTTAAATTGACCCCTTTAATACTTCTTAGTCTCTTTTCTTCTTAAACAACTCTCCTTATGCCCTTTACCTCCATTATAAAAATGTAAGAAGACAAGGGGTAGCCTTGTCTTATCCCTCTAGTAGGTCTAAATAAAGTGGTGGTTTCCCCATTAATAAATAAATCAATAAAAAATAAAGAAACACATCCCATAATAAAGTTAACGATTTGAAGACTAAAACTAGTATGAATTAGAAACAATCTTATATAGAGCCAACAAGTCATGTTGAAGGCCTTAGAGAGATCTAGTTTTAATATCATGGATGGAGATTTACTCCCTCTAATGGAATGTAGACCCTCTTGAATACTTCTAATTGCCTCACATATATGTCTACCCTTCAAAAATCCAAATTATTCATGTGAGATTATATCAGAGAATAAATTTTTCAGCCTTGTACTAGAACCTCAGAGATAATATTATATTCATAGTTACATGGGGAAATGGATCTAAATTCATCATAAGACCCAAATTTGTCTATGTTTGGAATGAGAGCAATAAAGTTGGTATTAAAATATCCCAATACCTTACAGGTATTTCTGATTTCTTCCACCACCTTAAATAGATCATCTCCCAGTAAGTCAAAAAACCCTAAAAATAACTCAACATACCGACCATCAAGTCCTAGAATTTTATCTTTATGAAATAAAGAGAGTATTGTTATAAGTTCATTTTTATATATTTCCTCGTACATTTATTTGTTATCTTCCTCAAACATGGACCTTGGAAAGTAGGAGGAAACTTTTTTTTATCTATACAATATTTTCACCTTCAGGTTCTTGATAGATTTTCTCAAAATGTATGACCTCTAGATTTGCCAAGTCTCAGAAACTTCTGAAAATCTCACCTTCCTTTTTCTCCACCTCCTTGACAACATTGAAATTCTTCTTGAAATTAAAAATTTGATGGAAATACTTATTATTTTCATCCCCAATATCTATATTCCATGTAGCCCTACTCTTCAATCTCCACGTACCCTCCCTCTCATAAAGTAATTTTAATTTTTTTTTAATTTAATTTTTTGAATTTCTAGTTTTTTAAGTCTTGATAGTTTCTCCTAATTGAAAGCACCAAAAGTATTCCTACTAAAGATTTCACCAATTTTAAACTATGCTTCCTTGATTGATTTATCCCTATTCCTATGTTTTCCCCCTACCCAGACCATAATCTTCTCCTTTACAAGATTCAGTGATGTAACTTCCCCACTATAATCCTGAATTTAATTAATGTATAATGTAGATATGAATGTGGCTATGGCCAAGTGATGTAATATGAAAAATGTATTTTCTAATTTTAATAAAATTAATGTGATGCTAGTGTTGGCATGTTTATAGGCAGAGTGTGCTTGTCATTGATGGGAAAAGCAACAACGACAATGGAAAATAGGAAAAACATAAGATCAGAAGGAGGAGCAAACAGTAAGCAGAGATCAAAGCTCAAAATAAAAAATGTAAGCTTAGGAGGAGGAGCAAACAGTTTGCGAAGATCAAAGCTCAGAAGGAAAATTGTAATCTCAAGGTGAGAAGCCTCAACAGTTGTTCGATCAAAAAATTGACAGTGTTGATTGTCTCATATAACGGACGTCATTCATATGAGTGAACATGGGATTTAGGACCGTTGGAGGATTGTGACCGTCGAATCTACAAGCCAGATCAATGGGAGGGATGAATTGTGGGGCACAAAAGAAGAAATAAACATCTCACTAGTTCCAATCCTACAATTGGTCTAGATCGTCAGATCTCATAGACTCGGATATCGATGACTGTGGTTGATCCAAAAATCGATTAGATTAAGTTGGATTGAGTTGTGACTATCAGATGCACAATCTCCAGATCAACGATAGGGATAGATTGCAGAGATTGGAAGGAGAATTAGATATCGCGCTAGTTCCAATCTCACAATTAGTCAGGACCTTCAGATATTATATCCTCGGAGATCGACGATTGTGGTTGAATAAAAAATGATGCACAACTTCAAATTGCAGAGTTTTGGTGATGAGTTAAATCACTTGCAAGTTGTGGTTCCACAACCATCATTGATCGTTGATCTTCTTCGAGAATCTTCACAACCGCCGGATCAATTTAAGTGGAAGGATAGGATAAGCAGGGCTAAAGGTTTGAGAATCTGATTATCCGAATACCCGTCAGCCGTCGGATCAAACCCGAATTCTCGTCAGCCATCAGATCATTTTAAAGTGGAAGGATAGGATAAGTGAGGTAAAAGATGTGAGATCTCATTTATGTGAATTTTCGTCAGCTGTTGGATCATTCTAAGTGGAAGGACAGGATAAGATAGAAGAGATGAATCGCAAACAAATTGAGCCATCGATCGAAGATCATGATCGATGAACAAAATTTAGTTTGGGTATAAAGATACAAGGAGGTTAAGCTCTGAAAAAATCTCACTTCATATTTTTCAGTTTGAGATTTGAAAAACTGGAAGCCTAAAGAGCCAGAAATCTAAAATGAATAAGGACCATTGGATATGGAGAACATACGATGACTGTTATATTAGGGGGATGTACATCAATAGATTACGTCAACAAACCTCGCCCTTAAGGACATGTGGTAGACCACATTAGCAAAGGACATATGGGAGATCACGTTAGCAAACCAGGTTAGCAAGGATATGTGGCAGACCACATCAGTGGACCATGTTAGCAAGGACATGTGACAGACCACGCCATCAAGGACATGAGTCGTCCAATATGAAAGATCACTTCCGATGTATTCTCAGTCGTTGATCATTGTACAGTGGAAGGATAGTGTAAGTTTGAAAATTTGAAATCCCAAAGTTCTGAAGGGAGAATTTTCGACAACCGTCCATATCAATGTTTGATTAAGTCCTAGCCATCAGATTGAACAATGAAAGGATGAGTGTAAGGATCAAATATGACCATTTATTTGTTTTCATGAAATAAACATCCGATCTGGTTGAAAGTTCAAATACCCGAAGGAGTTGAGGACCATCGATCTGTAGGAGGCCACACGTCAACAGATTGTCTACTCTGAGAAAAAGCAAAGGAAGGAAGAAAGTTGAGTGTTGAGACTCCTGAACCTCGAATACTTAAGGGATTGTGACCATCCAATTCAAGAAGACCACGTGTCGATAGATCGTGAATTCCGGGTGGAATCATTGCAGTGAAAGCGAAGTTTGAGAATCGAGACCCCCGAAGCCTGAAAGGCGAAATCAATCTCGTCCGTCAGTTTGGAGGGCCACATGTCACTTAATCATTAAGACTAAGGGTCGCATGTGGACGGAGGAAAGAAGGCAGGAAAGGAAGATAGATCAGATCTGTTGATCAAAGGAGCACCGTCAAGGTCGTGAGATTGATGGTCCCATTGCATTGCGGGGTCAAAACATGCTCGGGTCTTAATTTTTTGTGAGCAGGCTGCAATTGAAACCACGATTTTGGAGAAAGGGTACGTGGTAGATGGAGGTGGATTATGGGGAGAAAAGCGGTTCATCCCAAACCAATATTGGATGTGCTTGCAATTGTTCTCTTATGCAAGGACATAGCCCGAGGCCACATGAGACATGGGGCTAACGAGAAGAGAGCTCGTGCCCGCAATCACGTTGTCACGAGAGACCATCGCCCAAGGTCATATCAAGAAATGGAGCTAGTGCTCACTGGACTGAGATCAGGAAGCACCTTTTGAATAAGAATTTGGTCATGGCCATGGTTACATCAGCGAAAGAGAAGGGAAGGAGCTAGTGTTTCTAGGCTCCACCTCGGAGTTTCTCAAGTTGGGAAAATCGAGGTGACTCACAGTCGATCACCCGAAATGCGAAATCGTGAAATGCCTTTTTCGATAGGCGTCTGATCAGAGCTCATAGTCACATGAAAGGAATGGGCTTAGTAAGAAAACCTAGCACCTGCTGTGAAGTTTTTCTCAGGAAGGGAAAAGGCGCCAAAGGGATGAGCGCACATATATTCTCTCTGTAACTGTTGGAACATACTGATTGTAACTACCAGAAATAGAGTGATTGCATCTGCTAGAGAATTCGAAGAGCTTCAGAGTGATTTTCAGAGGAGCTGAAGAATATTGAGGTAACTTCCAGTGGAATGAAGACTCATCATAGAGACAATTGACAGATGGAAAAGTGTTGAAGACTATAACTACCAGAGAAGCCAAAGAATCTCTGGATAATGACCACTGATGAAGAACAAACTCAACATAATCACCAGAGAGGATGAAGAATAGAGTGTATGATATGGAAGAGGAATTGGCATGATAAATATACACATAACATAGAATATATGGTTGCTTATTTTTGATAGTTATTCATGCGGGTAGAAGCAGGCTATGTGCAGGAGCTGAAGCGCACAGAAGAGGTGTAGCACAGAGAATGGAAATGGTGCACAGAGCATAAAATGTAGAAGAAAGACATAGAACATAAATGCATATCTGAGAGAGGAAGATAAAGTCGATGTGCACATGCAGAGACAGAACGGAAGAACAAAAATCTCAAGAATATGCGATCAGGAAGACGTTGATGCAAGTAGAGCAGAGCAGTGTAGCAAAACAGTGATGAGACTGGCAATTCATTGATAAATACTGTATCACTGTAATAAATTTCAGTAAAAAATATTTATATCTCATGGTGTTAGGGAGGTGCTAGGGAGGATTGTTGTCCTCAGAGTTTCAAGTGGGTGCTTGAACACATGGAGTTGTAGCTTCCATCTGGTTGTAGCCAGAGAAACCAGGGTGGTAGGGTGGTGCAAGGGAGAACTATTGTTCTCTGTTATACAGGTTGGTGCCTGTGTAACTAGAAGTTGATGCTTCCATCCAGTTGGTGTTGGAACACAAAGGGAGTTGGTGCTTCCTTCTAGTGGGTGCTAAAGAAACTAGAGATTTGGTGCTCTCAGCAAGTTGTTGCTTGTAAAACAAAGGTGGTAGCCTCAAAAGGAGTTGGTGCTCATAATAATGATAATGTACAGAAAATAAAGACTACTTATCATATCAAGAAGAAGAGGGTTTCTCCCTTTATGGGTTTCCTCAGGAATATATGCCTCTTTGTATTTCATTTGTGTGATTGATGTTGAATACTCTATTGCTTACTTCCCTGAATTATTGTGATCATCATTGAGTGTTTTGTAATGAGTTTAAAATGGGAATAATTGTTTAANTTTATGGGTTTCCTCAGGAATATATGCCTCTTTGTATTTCATTTGTGTGATTGATGTTGAATACTCTATTGCTTACTTCCCTGAATTATTGTGATCATCATTGAGTGTTTTGTAATGAGTTTAAAATGGGAATAATTGTTTAATCATAGTTACAACTAATTCACCCCCCCCCTCTCAGTTGTATTAGTAATTCCAACAATTGGTATCAGAGCGGGTTCCTTTTATTTAAAGTTATATTAGTAAGCTTAAACATGAGAAGTCATGAAGGAACTTCAACCAATAAGGCCCCCCTATGCAATGGAACAAACGTTGCCTTCTGGAAAGTTAGGATGAGAACCTACATAATGGATTTAGGTGCAGATGTCTGGGATGTGGTAGAGACTGGTTATGTAAATCCAGTTGTACTAGCTAATAAGGATGACAAGCTATAATTTAGCTTCAATGCTAAGGCTATGAATTCTATTCTGAGTGAGCTTGCAGAAGCAGAATTTGTAGAAGTTATGCACTTAGAATCTGCCAAAGAAATGTGGGACAAACTCATTAACAATTATGAAGGTAATGAGAAGGTAAAGGATGCCAAGCTTCAAACCTACAAATTACAGTTCGAACAACTAAATATGAATGAGGATGAAACAATTAATAATTTTTTCCTAAGATTTGAGGAGCTTGTGAATGCCATGAAGGGTGTTGGTGAGAAGATTGAAGACATATTTTTAGTTCAGAAAATTTTGAGATCTCTACCAGATAGGTTCAACCCAAAGGTCTCTACTATAGAAGAAATTAATGATCTAAAAGCTGTGCCTTTTGATCAATTTCTATGAATGTTGACTACATATGAAATGAGGATAGTTAAAGATAAACCCACCTATAGAGAAGCATCATTTAAAGCAGATAAGAATGAGGATTTTGAGCTTGATAAAATTGAAGCAAAATTTGTGAGAAGACTAAAGAAAGGATCATGCAAATATCAAGGTAAGTTGCCCTTCAAATGTTTTAACTGTGGAAAGACAGGTCACTTTGCATCTAAGTGTTCACACAAGAAGACATACCAGAACTCTGAAGGTGAAGATAAGTACAAATCCAAGAGATTTGTTAAAAATAAAAGTTTATGTGTAAACAATGATGACTTTTCAAGAGACACATATAGTGACTCTTCTAGTGAAGATAAATTTAATGGATTTATGCTTATGGCCAAAGAGAATTATGATAATAAGAGAACATGAAGTGATGTTAATGATGAAGAAGTCATGGTTGATATTGAAGGTTAATTAATCAGTGCTTTAGAAGAGCTTGGTAGACTGAGACTTAAGAAGAGAAAACAAAAACAATTGTTGATGCAGTTTGAAAAGAATGGTAAAAAACCCGATGAAGACTTTGCCCTACTAAAAGTGGAGTTAGAAGAGGCAAATAAAATAGAGGACACTCTGAAACAACAATTATCAGAGAAGAAGGCAAGATGTGAAGCCTTGGAAGAACAGGTAGTAAAAACCAGGAAAGAGATGGAGAAGTTTAAAGCATTATATCTCCAAAATATTCCAAGCATTAAAGCCTCAACAGAACTAAATGACATTCTGAGCAAACAAATATCTCCTTTGTTGAAGACTAGTTTAGGCTATGTAAGTGGTTCAAGCAACAAACAACCAGAAAGCAAAGAGCCAATAAAGATGATCAAGTTCCAAGTCAGCAGACAATCAGACCATGTGAATACTCTGCCACCAACAAATAATGAGGAAAAGATGACCCCTGATAAAAAACTAAGACATCATAAGATGGAGAAACAAATGCCAAGAAGAAGACCATCCTTCAGGTACCAAAATTTCTTCCATGGTTACTATTTTTACTGCTCTAATTTTGGTCATAAGATTGCAAATTGTCAAATTAAGTTTAGAGACATGCAACCGAGGAGATCAAGAAACAAACAATCTTTGCAACATAGAACTAAACAACCAATGAATAGACAACTTTGCACCAATATATTTGACCTACTGAATGATGAGATCGAATGCTATAACTGTCATAACTTCGGCCATAAAGATGCAAATTTCCATCTGAAGAATTACAAAGAAAATCCAAGGATAAATCTCTTAGCTAGAAATGCCAGCACATTGAAAAAGAAAGATAATGAAAAATGAGGTCTAGTACTTTCAACTCAAAAACAAAAAGACCCCTGGAATATAGACAATGGATGTTCCAAGCACATGACTGGAGACAAGGATAAGCTTTTGTCTATACGTAAAAGAAAAATAGGAAATGTGACCTTTGGAAATGATGAACCAGGTAAAATCAAGGGTAAAGGGATGGTGAGTTTGAGTAATGGAAAAGGAGACGCCCATGATGTTCTGCTTGTAGATGGTCTGAAACATAAGTTGCTTAGTGTAAGTCAAATGTGTGATAGAGGCTGTGAAGAGGTGTTCACTTCCAAAGATTGTAAGGTAAAGAATGTAAACTCAGGACAAGTGGTGGCTAAAGACATAAGGACAGATAATAATGCATGTGTGTTGGAAGAAGATAGAAAAGAGTGTCATCCAAGAAAACATGATGAAAGTTGGTTATGGCATAGGAKATTTGGACACCTAAACTCTAACCACTTAATCAAGCTCAAAAATCTTGAGGCAGTAAAAGATCTTCCAAAATTATCAAAGCCACTAGATTATGTGTGTAAACCCTGCCAAGTAGGAAAKCTAACCAGGACATGATTTAAATCCAAAGAGCTCTACTTCAACAGAGAAACCACTCCAATTAGTTCATATGGATTTATGTGGACCATCAAGACAGAMAGGCACAGGGAAGGAAAAATACTTCATGCTCATCATTGATTATTACTSTAGACTCACTTGGGTTTCTTTTCTAATAAAAAAACTGAAGCATTTGAGAAATTTAAAATATTTAAAGATTTAATTGAGAATCAAACATGCAACAAGTTAAAAGCAGTAAGATCAAATAGAGGAGGAGAATTTATGTCAAGTGATTTCAAGGAATTGTGTGATAAACATGGGATCAAGAGAGAATAGACAATCTCAGGAACTCCACAACAAAATGGAGTAGTTGAGAGGTTGATGAAGGAATCCCAGTAAGAAAGGTGAGCAATATTGAGTCTGCTATAGAGGACACAACTGAAGCTGAAGATGAACATGTACAAGAATCAGAAGGAGAAGACTCTGAGTTAGATACAAATACTCTACAGGACTCAAATAAGAGAGTCCATCCTGTCAGGGGGAGTATGTGTTGGTTGAATATCAGATACCTCCGAAAAGTACTGCAACAACTCAGGGGGAGCATGTTTTTTTTGACATTGATGTCAAAGGGGGAGAAAAGGTGTGATTCGGATGCTACGGTTGGAGGTCTAAGGAGAACAGTGCATTCCTTCAGGGTTTCCATAAATGCCAAAAGGGGACATTGTTGGCATGTTTACAGGTAGAGTGTGCTTGTCATTGATGGAAAGAAAAACATCAACGATGGAAAATAGGAAAAGCATACGCTCAGAAGGAGGAGTGAAAAATAAGAAGAGATCAAAGATCAGAACAAAAAACGCAAGCTTAGGAGGAGGAGCGAACAATATGCAGAGATCAAAGCTCGGAAGGAAAAGCGTAAGCTCAAGGTGAGAAGCCTCAACAGTCGTTCGATCAAGAAATTGACGATGTTGATCGTCTCATATAACGGATGTCGATCATATGAATGACTGTGGGATTAAGGACCATTGGAGGATTGTGACTGTCAAATCTGCAAGCCAGATCAATGGCATGGATGAATTGTGGGGAGCGAAAGAAGAATTAAACATCTCGCTAGTTCCAATTGATCCGGATTATTTTCGGCACGAAATGAGATCGAAGATATAATAAATAAATGCACAGAGATATCGCAGATATTCAATAATATAATAGAAATATATCAGAGATGCAACCATAAACACAGAGATACAGTAATACATGATTTCTATTAATGAAAGAAATGTATAGAGACTGTAAAAATATAGAGTGAAAGACTCGCTAAAATGATGACAACTTATCTCTGAGAAGAGATGTGACAGCTACTCGCATTCGTAAGAAGATGAGTACAATGAGGCTCTGAAGGCATTTTTACAATAAACAAGAATGCCCAAAACCCTAGACATCCGAAAACCTAACCCTAGGAGATGAAGCGCCAAAAGTCATGTGGGCCCCGTTTGGGTAAGTTAGTACATCAACTTTCTGGGATCGTAACTTTTGCATATGATCTTCGTTTTAGGCGTATGATAGCTCGTTGGAAAGGTACCGTCGAGGATATTCATTTCGGGGGCTCAATGATGCCTTCAACTATCATTGAGAACCTCGATCTCAAAAAAACTTCATTTAGGCCCTCAAAATGGCCCCGAAAGTTAAAACCTGCTAAATATAGTAAATTGCCAAAATTATCAGAAAACTGTTTTGAACCAGTCAGAAAAGGTGGGTGGCCACCGATATCCACCTGAATCAATCCTACCTCCTTAGGAATCAATGGTCTCCATTGCGTTGAGTTCCCGGGGAGAGGGAAAAGTATTTGTTGGATCTGCATCTTGGTGAGTTGCTTGTATTGCTGGAGACATTGCGTTGCTCAGTTTGTGGAAGTATGTCAAGAACCTATTGAGGTTGAGACTGTTCAACAAGTTGAGATGCATGAGAGGACGGTGTGAAGAAGGAATATTTTCACTTTGCTGCAGCCTTTTCGACCTGATTCTGTTGGATAGAAGGTGCTTGGGGTGAGGCTGTAGTGGTTGCAGTGTCCTTCTATTCTCCTTTTGAACAGATTGTGAAGAAGCTAAATTTTGCAGTATGAGATACTACCTTGTGGCACTTTTTAGGTGGAACAATAATCGGAACTACCTCTGGTATTTTGTAGAGATGACCCCCCAAAGTAACAATGACACTACAGGGTCGAGACTCATAAACATCATGGTTCTTCCACATATATGGTTGGCCCAAGAGAAAATCACAGACATCCAGTGGGGAAACATCACATAATACCTCATCCTTGAAGGGATGGATTTCGTATGACAATCGACATTGTTGGCTGACATGGAGATCTCGTCCTTGGTGAAGCCACCCAATGTTGTATAGTTGCGGGTGTGGTGTTGTTGACAATACCAACTGTTTGATGACCTCTGCTGAGATGAGGTTCTTATGGCTTCCGTTATCAACAATAAAATGCAGCGGGGTCCCCTTCGCCCACATCTGTGAATGAAAAAGGAACTCCCCCTCTTCGGGATCTGTTGGTTCTTCTGGTTGAATTGTTGTGGTTGAGAAAATAATAGTGGGATCTGTGTCAATGATCTGTCCTTTACCAGTATTTTCATAATCAGATTCTAAATCAGGGTTCGGCTTCTTGTCTTTGATCTCGACCACCAATGACTGTTTTGAGCGACATTCATTGGTGTTGTGCTACGGACTTTTGTGGAAATCGCACCATTTTCTGGTGTCCTTCTTTGTCTTCCTGTGACCCTTCGTTTCCTGTGTCTTGGTTTGGTTTTCGGGAAACTGTTTGTTAGGGTTGTCTTTGTCATACTTTGGTTTTTACGGATTTACAGATCGGAAATCCCCTTTGTTCTGGTGCTTAAATTTCTTCTTGATTTTAGCAACATATCGATAAGCAGCATCGAGTGATGAGATGTCCAGAAAATCCATTTCAGTCTGAATGTATCTATGTAGAGCCCCACGGTATTTCAGAACCAAATGTCACTCAAAGTCTTTGATACCCAGCTTGGTGTGAAAGGTATGGAAGGTATTGGTGAAATCTGGAACTGCTTGACCCCTCTCTTGTCATAGTGTGGTCCATATCATGTACTGGTCCTCATAGTTTCCAACAGGGTAATACTGTTCATTTACCGCATCCACAAAAAAATCCCAAGTGGGATCGACCCCATATATTTCAGACTCCTCTATGGAAATTTGCTCCCATTAAGTTTCCCATGAATGTTTGACATGGGGGAGAGCTTTAAGGAGTGTGAAGGTGATCTTTTCTTTGTTGAAAAATTTGTGAACAGAGAAATAACATTCTAGCAGATTTAACCATTTGTCTAGGGCTTCTGCATCTATCTGTCCTTCAAATACAAGAATATCAAAATTAAATTGTACCTTAAAAGGCGAGGTGCCTCCAAAGTGGCCACTTGATGAAGATGCACCTATTGCTATCGGCAGGCATTGAAGGATGTGGGAAAAATTCTCCATCATTTCGTCCCTCTGTCGCGTGAGAGCTTGCTCAAGCAACAGACTAGTAGGATCGTCTGCTCCATCATTTTTATTTTCTTCTACCATTGAGGGTTTCTTAGGTGTGTGAGAGTGATTTTCCTCAAGAGAGACAAGCTCGAGACCCAACCTGCTATACTCGGACCTCGTCGGGGACATGCACTGAAAAAAATGATCAAGAACAGTCTGCTCTGATACCACTGATCCAGATTATTTTCAGCACAAAATGAGATCGAAGATATAATAAATAAATGCACATAGATATCGCAGATATTCAATAATATAACAGAAATATATATCAGAGATGCAACCATAAACATAGAGATACAGTAATACATGATTTATATTAATGAAAGAAATGTACAAAGACTGTAAAAATACAGAGTGAAAGACTCGCTAGAATGGTGGCAGCTTATCTCTGAGAAGATATGTGATGGATACTCGCATTCACAAGAAGATGATTACAATGAGACTCTGAAGGCCTTTTTACAATAAACAGGAATGCCAAAAATCCTAGACATCCAAAAACCTAACCCTAGGAGATGAAGCGCCAAAAGTCAAGTGGGCCCCGTTTGGGTAAG
>SNQJ01S0184636.1:0-15102 GCA_010110895.2 Picea sitchensis
CAGTGTCCACGTTAAGCACTTTTCTGTCTAGGGTTAGGGTCAAGCTCTAGAGGTCGATCTACTTGTCCGCAGGCATATTTTCCTACAACACACTCCCTTCTATTCTCCTAGACTCTTGGTCTTCCAAATGTAATGATCTGCTGACACATGTCCTCTGGAATTTGACTACCACGATTAGCTTCGAGCTTCGAGACTTCAGGGGCCACGAATTATACACACTCCAAATATTCCTAAGGACTTCAAGGGTTATCCTTTTCACAAATACTCTAGAATTGATGACTGTCATATATCCTGCAAACTCCTGACTGGATCTCAACCATTGATTTTCACTTCTACACTGTGTCACCTCCTCCTTTTGGAGTGTTGGTTCTCTAGACTCACAGATCTGTAGATGCGTGTTCTTTGAAATGGATGGCTGTGATTAAATTTTCCCTTTGAGACTTTGGTTGGATTGAACGTTCCACATTTCTGATCTCCTAGACTACCAGTCCTCCGGATTCAATGATCCATTGACACATGTCCTTACAGATGGACAGTCCCGATTCACTCTGGATCCCGAGACTTCGGGGATCCTATCTCCTTCAAAACACAAACTTGAAANGGTTAAAACCTGTGCAACTTACCTAGATCGGAAGATTATCGATCCTTGCACGTAGATCCAATGGTGAGGATCTATTCTCCTCTATGCATGCTCCTCCTTCATTCGGGACTTCGATCCAATGTTCTGGATCTCCTCTCCATCCTAGATTGATGGTTGTTGTAGCTTCTTCATTTCTATTGTTTTGCTTTCCCTTTCGATGAAGGATTATTCAAATGCTCAAATGCTTCAACCTTTGAACTCCCCTCAACAAGGTATATTTATTTGGCCTCTGCTTTCTCCTGCACCTTCTAAGCTTTGAACTTAAGATAAGTTCTCCTGCACATGCCTTGTGTTATTTCCATAGTATGAAACTTGGATTGTCTCTGCTTTATACACTCCTTGCAGGGCTCTGCACGTGCTTGCGCTATCTCTTCAGATTTACCAACACTTAGCGAAGTGTGTCTTCTTTCCACTCTTTGCACTTGATTGACATAAATTCATGTTGTCCCTCCGAGGTTATTTTTTCTCAACTTCTAAGTGTATCGACCCTTTTCTTCCTTATCATATTCTTGTGCCCTCTTGGTGTCTTGACGCTTGTATTCTTGAGCTTAATCATCACCTTGGCAGTGTATTGGATTTGTGCACTCCTTGCACGGCTTCACCTCTTGAAGATTGAACTCTAAAATTCACTTATGCACTTCTTATGCTCTCTGTGAAGAATTGCACTGCTCCTCCTGAGATTTATATTCTAGTGTGCCCTATTGGAAACCTTTTCACATAGCTCAAAGTAGAGTTCTCGCACACTCCTTTCACTCACTCAATGCACTTCTTGCAGATCCCTCAGAGTATTCAGTAACTCTGGTATGTCTTCTTCAGAGTGTTCAATAACTCTGATAGGCCTTCCTTGGCATTATTTCTCCTTCTGAATTTGGAAGTGTTCTGGTGTGCCCACTTGGCATGCTCTTCTATGAACTCAACATAGAGTTCAAATACACTCCTTACACTGGCTTCACAGAGTTTTCACTAACTTTGGAGTGCACTCCTTGCACAAGCCTAAGAACCCAGAACACTCAGAAATTCATAAAGATAGAGAATTCTATCTAAACCTGCAAATGCAACCCACTTGCACATCTACAACATACATAGATAAACACAGAAAGAATTCATAGAATAACCATTCACCACACATAAAAACACAGAAAACATATACGTAGGAAAAACATCCTTTTGTATTATATCTGAATGTTTCTGTACAGAGATTTACAAAGGCTAGATTGCAACAAAGTCTCAACACTTTCTCTCCTCTCCTCTCTTGAGCTCTCTCAACTCACTCATCAAAAACTAACTAACTCCGTGAATTTCCAATACAAGATATTTTTTACAAAAGAGGGGCTCCTCAAGCCTTCCCTCCAGCTACCTACTCTCATTGAATTGTTTTCAATTGCAATCAATGGACAACTAGTATGAACTAGGCCTAAACCTATCTATTTGTCAGCCATTACAAGCAACTTCAAATGCAACTTGTACAAAGAAAGTGGCTCAGATTTCCTTGATCCCTTAAACATTTAATTCCATTTAATTGCATTTAAAAAAAATTAAATTTGGGTTCCAAATGAGAGGGTTGGCACCTCACTTCCCTTGGAATCCATTCCTCCTTGTGTGTTGATGTGCTGGTGCATTTGCTGAGATGGAGCAATGCTCTTGCATAAAAATTAATCTAATATACCTTCCTCTTGGACCCTTAAAAAATGCATTCTCTACAACAGTATATGATTTTGCAGTATCGACTAATAAGTTGGTAATGAATCCTACAATGATGCTACCTAGCCAGAAATTGCCCACACACATGAATTTGTTGTTGAATTTTTGTAGCTAGGCAATATTCTTAGTAGTCCATTCTACTAGTATTATCCAATTAGTTGGGTGATTGTCCTTCAATATCAGTATCCACTCCTACAACAAATGTGGAAAATCACAGAAAAATGCCTCATGAATATCAATGAATACATACCTTTCCAAATATTGGTGTGGTTTATACTTGGAGTTTCTATTATCTTTCTACACAAACTCGATCTCTTTTGTTGTCAACCATAATTCGATATCATGTTTAGTTGGATTCCATGGTCTGAAAATCCCCTTATAATACTGCATTATCTTAACTGTCCCTCTTAGTGATTCCCTTCCAGTCTGTTCTGGTTCTAGCTAGAAACGAAACCATTTGTTGGATGTTCTGGGATGACTCGGGGTTCTACTTTAGGTTTCCAACAAAACCATACAAACCATTGGCCCTTATAGATACCATAAGAAAACACTGCACACTGAGTGCACAATGCAGTCTCACCCAAGATGGCTTATGGGTGACTGCAGGACCCAAATGTATGTAATCGTGGAAGGGAGGCTATTGTGGGGATGATAAACATTATTTTTAACTCAAAATACATTATATATGTTATTCTAATACAACATTATATCCAAATATACCATTATGTAATCAATTATGTAACACCCCTATTCCCCCTAGCTTGTAATTAATCATAAAATAAGATTACAATGCTAAGGCATGTCGATAGTGTAAATTTATTATTGTGTGAGTTGTCAATAACTGGCTGTGGGGGTGAAGCCTTGAAAGTACTATCCATGATATCACTAGAGGAAAGAATGTGAAAACTATATGGAGGGTCATTATATCAAATAACCCCAAATTCCCTTGATGAAGATAATAAGCCTCCTTCAGATCCCAAGGAGAGAAATCAGTTAATGAAGAAAGGACCAATGGTTGAATTATCAACAACTCCCATGAATGGAATCATGGCCAAAATTGCAGACTATCGGATCGAAGTACCATTGGGTATGGTAGACCAAGCTGACTGGAGATCCCTTCTGATAGAAGGAACAAGATGGGTCGAGAATCATCCTAGAAGAAAGATATACAAATTCATAAGGAGAATGCACAGAGCTCTCGAATAGATAATGAACAGAAGGCCATGATATTCATGTTGAGTGAGCATATGATAAATCTCGTCGAGGCCATAAAAAAGAAGGAAATATCTGAAATTTTACAGAGAACAAAACCCGAGCAAAAGATGAAATAGAGGAAGAGTCCTTGAGAACTGCAAGAGTTCCCTGGTGATATCATGGCTTGGAATGGGGGCGGCCAGAGTGATAAGAATGAATGCCTCTGAGCTTATGGTCGGGTGGAAGGATGAACACTCACAATCAGTTAGCTGGATACCACCTGTAATAGATAAGTAATCACATATCTTATGTATTTAAGTGGTACTATGAATTAAAGTTGGATATCCTATGAATGATTGCAGGGATAGATATGTTTTCTTAATGATTTATACTCTACCCCTTTTTGGTGTCTGCTTGATTGTGTAATTAGGCAAGTACGAAATTATATGGATGGGATATGTTTTATACTCTTAAATGCTTGCGTCCTATGGGGGCTTAAGCTAGAGCCACAAACTGTGAGTTCGTCGACCTTAGGAATATTTTCATGTACGCATATCGACCCTCCCAGTCGTTTTGAGTCCCTTGGAGGATGGATTATGTTAAATCGCTGGAGAGGTAAAACACATAGGCACAGGATCTGTACAAGGCAGACATAGGCTAAGAACCACTTAAGTTCTACAGTTGAGGAATGAGCGTAAGGGGTGCGCGAAAGAATTATTCTAAGCGTTAAGTCCAAGAGAAAGAGCGTAAAGCTCTTAATCCTTTTAGAGCTAACAAATATCAAGAAGAGTAGTGAGGCTGAAGTACCGAAAGGTAAGGCTCCTTTGTTCAGATGACGAACAAACAAGAAACTATTCAGGAATATACAAGGTCCGTTATGACCGTTGGATACAGAAAGGAGTGTGAGAGTTAACCCTTGAGTCCTTCAGACTTCACGAGTTCGACAAACTGTGAGTTTGTCGTAAGGGAGGTAAAAATCCCCAAAGTCCCAAAGTCTCGAAGTTAATATGGACCATGGATCTCTGGATCCATTGGGATCTTTCTCAATCATCCGATCTATGAGATTCAGAGTCCGTGCTTTGGGAGAATTGCGTGTTGGAGTGACCAAAACCCTAAAGGTGAAGTTACAGAGCGCTTAGGAGAAACTCAGAAAGTTACCGAACACTCTACAACTCAGTAAGGAGTGCTTGGGAGAAATTTTCCATGAGGTAACATATATCCCTTTGAAGAATATAAGGGATAGAGACCTTTGAGGTCCAAGCCGATGAAGCTCAGAAGAGATAGTGCTAAGAGGGCACAAGAGTAGGAATTATTCCAAGTCCCGAAGCTTAGAAGAGATAAGCACTTTTCAGAAGTGCAAATGAGGTCCAAGAGATGAACTTGTAGGAGAATTGGGGACAAATATCCGTAGTAAATCTTGGTCATTGATCGCCAGAGGGACATGTGACGACAGATCATAGACTTTGGAGGAATCACTTTGATAGTTTCATATTGAGAGTTGAAACTTCTGAAGCGCCAAAGGGTTGAACCACTGAAGTGCTAAACGATTGAAGTGTCGAAGTGCCAAAGGGCTGAAGCACCGAAGAGACGAAGATATTTGGACCATCATATCTAGAGGGCAGGTGGCGTGAATTTGTGGATTTTGGGTAAACACCCGAAGTAAACGTCGATCGTTGGATCGTCCGAGGTAGATCCGATTCATCAGATACAGAGGACAGGTGGCATGAATCTGTGGATTTCGGGTGAAGACCCGAAGTAAACATTGACCGTTGGACCGTCTAAAGTATATCTAAACCATCAGATCCTCCGAAGTAAACCTCAAGTGTTGGATTTCCAAAATGAATCTAAGCAGTCAGATTAACAACTTTGGGAAATTTCCTTCGAGATTTTCTCAGTTGAGATTAAATGAGATTCAAGAAGTCTGAAGTTTCAGAAATCCAAAGTGAATCCCAATCATCCAATCAATCGAAGCAGATCTGATTCATCAGTTCACCCGAAGTAAATCCCAAGCATTGGATCGCCAAGGTGAATCTGAGCCATTGGATACTCTCTATTCAGAAGAAGGCAAGGTTTGAGAGTTGAGAATTCTAAAGTCTGAACTTCCAAAAATCTGAAGTAAATATCAACCGTCCAATCAACAAAGTGAAGCTAAGTCTTCAGATTGTCCGAAGTGAATATCAAGTGTCGGATCACCCGAAGTGGATATGATCCATCATATCCAAGGGAGATGTGGCAAAAATATGAGAACTCTGGATAAATATCTGAAGTAAATCGTAGCCGTCTGATCTAAGGGAGACGTGGAGAAAATTTGTGGACTCTGGGTAAATACCCAAAGTAATCCTTGATCGTCAGATCAAGAGGACATGCATTAGTGGGTTATAGCCTTCTAATAAAATCCATTTGGAAAAAGGGTAAAGTTTAAGATTTGAGATCTCAGAATTCTTAAACCCAAAGGAGATATTGACCATTGATCGAGAAGAGGGCCACAGGACCATTGATCTAGTTGAAAGTTCAACCACTTGAAGTAAATTTAGGGCCATTGATTAGGAGGATAGGTGTCCGTAGATCGTCAACTCAGAATATTGAAGTACGTAAGAGAGCAGGGTATTGAGAGTTGAAACTCCTGAAACCCAAAATCATGAAGGATATCTCGTATGTTGATTTTGCAAGAGGTCAGATTTGATTCGTAGGTCTGAGAGGGGAAGATCTGAACTGCCAGGATTTGAAGTACCGTCAAGATCAAGAGATCGACGGTCCCATAGTATTGCGGGGATAGGAGTTGCATGGACGTTAAAAAGTTGAGGGCGGGCCGCAATTCAAACCATGGATTTGAAAATAGGACAAGTGAGGGCTCAAGGAGAATTGAGGGTAGAAAGGAAGTTTGATTCAAACTGCCTTTAGCCATGTCTGCAATTACATGGTCCCATAAGGTCACATCAAGAGGGGGATTATCTAGAAAAGGAACTAGTGCTCAGACTCTGAGATTTCGTAGGTGCGAAGGGGAAGGTCGCGGGTACCATTAGACTTGCACCCGAAAGTCCAAGAAGTATGTGTTTAATTATAGAGTGATACCATCAGGGTCTCAGAGAGTTGTTTGGATTCAAAATCATAGATCCTTGACTGGGAGGTCGGACTGGTTCCTGACTTTCCAAATTAGAAACTAGGAATGGAGAATCTGTCCTTTAAGAAAGGCAAAATGTTTTATGCCCCATCCTGTGTGTGTTACAAATTGGTATCAGAGCCAGGTTACAAAAATTGTCCTACTTGGGCTCATGTACGAGTCATGTAAGGAGGTGTTGTTATCTGCATTTACTCCTTGAGGAGAAGGACTGCAGATTGAACCTGTGATTTTGGGAATTATTGTTGAATTTCAGCAGAAGAATTTCTTTAGCCCTTTGTCAAATTGATAACTACTCTTACCAGAGTAGGGATATGCTAATTAACATTTATAGAAGACTTGAATGTGGATAGATGAAGTTGGCAGGGTTATGTCAAGATTAGTTGAAGCCCAGAGGATGGATGACCTAGTGTTCGTAACACTTCTTCTAAGCATGGGTAGTTGGAACTTCAAGCACTGATGATGGTAGATTATATAATGGTTAATACATTTGTGGGCTTAAAGAAATCTGATAGGATTAGGTAGGATCCCTGGCAGTTTATTTACTCCTGTATATTAAAATCAGAGTATATAACTCCTCATGACCAGAGAAAAGTGAGATGGGTAAAACCTTATGGATGTTGAGGCAAGAAGGTTTTCTTGCTAGATGTTGTTCCATAAAGAGGAAAGTGACCCTGGTTGGTTATTTCCTTGAGAAAAGGAAACATCAATAAGAGATATGACTGAGAGATTAGTCTTGTAAGTGACTGAAATCTCAAACTAAAGGACACTAATGATTAAATTAAACTATCAAGTGAATGCATGAGGCAAAAAGGTGCAAGAGATGCACCTACATATACATGAATATGTATACATGATCATAAGGATGATCAGAAGATCCTTGGGAAAAGGATATAGAAGCCAGATATGTCCATGTGTGTGAATGACATGGAAAAGTGAAAGCAATAAGATAGCATGATGAATACTTATCGATGTTTAATTATGCTTGAGTGCATTGTTTAATGCATTGTGGAGCTTCCTAATATTAGGACTGATATTAATACCAGTTAAGTATGAATGATATTAAACATGCATGTGATGCACATGTATGATGTAAGAGTATAGTTATAGGTACAATATGGTTTCCCTAATGAGGGAAATATAAAGCAAGAATTTCCCTTGTCCAGAATATGTATGGATACATAATTTGGGTACATGACAAAGATGAATGTTTATATTCATTATGGGATATTTGGTAAAATTCTGAAGCTAACTCAAGGTTGAGGCCATCACAAATAGTGATGGATATGCACTAAGGAATTTGTATACTGAAGGAGTTCCTTGTGGAGGAACCATGTGAAGACTCTGTCAGGAAAAAAAAGTCACAACCTTCNAACAAAATCCTAGATTACATTTTGAAAAACATCATGTAATGAATAGAAGACTAATAAATGAATATTGACCATTCTGATAACCGAATGGTAATGTGCAGGATGCACATATTTGTGATCCATTATGAACAAAAAGGTTTTCTATTAAAGCATGCTATTGTATTCAAAAAAGGTAAGGGTGAGGCCTAACCAAGGCTGCTCAAGGAAAAGAGCAGAAAGATCCCAACAGCGAGTAAGCTGCAAAAGAAGAGAAAAGATAGTGAGGCCTTAGAAATAACTCAGTTGGGCTGAAAATTCCTAGGTGATGTAGAAAGAATTTGAAGAAGGGGAGAGCCCTCAATTATTTTCTTGTTGTGTATTATGTCTTTCTCTGGAATGAGAAAGCTAGTATGCTGATGAAAGTAAAAGTTTTGACACCATAGTGATGATGGTTGTATTACTGTAGAAACGATTGAGAACTATTGTGTTGCACTCATGAAAACATTAAGGATAGTGTGATGAAGTGCATACATATATGCTTGGACATGTCTGAAAATGTTTTATTAATTTGAATGCTATGGTACTTGAATTTTTAATTTACATGATGACTAATGTGTTTATGATGTATGTCATGTGTAAAAAGAAATAGATTGGAATTGTTGATAAAGACAGTTGCCAATAATGAAAAACCTCAATCAGAGGATGACTATGAGAAGGTTCTTGTTGAAATATTGTTGAAGGGACTTTAAAAGTCCCCATGGAGCACCACTAATGGGGTAATATCAGAGGGGGTGCTAGCAGACAGAACAGGTATGAAGGGATTGGGTAAGAATCCCTTCTGAAATGATTTCTGGTCTTAATTTTATGTATGAAATGTTGAAAGTCAGTTGTATGGCTTGGATACCCAAGTAGGGTATGATTCAGGAAGGAGAACCTAAATGATGGAAGTGTGAACCTGTGGTAGTAAAGACTGATTGTAATCCTTGGAAGAATTCATGAACTGATATGTCATGAATACATGGACCAGTCAAGGAACTATTGGAAACAAAAGTGCTCATAGATAGCACACTGCATGGAATGCATTGAGGTAACACATGTTGCATAAAATGGCAGACAATGAATTTTTCAGTAAGAAAGGAGGACCTTCCAATGTTTTTCTTACATTATGTAAGTGCTGAAGGAAAACTAATCTGGGTGGCCATGAGTGTTGGCACCCTGTTTATTAATGGAGGAATGATTCTTAAAGACATTCTGTTACACGTCAAAATTGATCAGCTGGATAAGTGTCGCATGTCCCTCTCAATCATTGTAAGTGTCGCATCTTCCCTACAACTTTCGTAAGTGTCGCAAGTTGGTCACTAGTGTCGCAAATGATGTTTAGACATATTATCATGACAACGACACTAAGGAGGCACTTACAACATCTCACATGACTGATTTGAAGGAGGAGAACTGGTTTACTGAAGTCAAATAACTCTTGACACCTGATAGGAACCCTGAAACAAAGGTATTGAGGGGGAGCGCTCCCCTACTTCAGCCCCAGAAGCACTGGCGCTCCCCTACAAGGATTCATGGAGCGTTATAAAGCTCCCCATCCCCCTTTGAAGGAGCACTGCTCATATTGAGAGTGTTGGCACTTCCCTAAAGCTTACCAAGGAGCGCTACAGCTCTCTGATGCCCCTTCTAAGGGAGTGCTGCCTAATATGAGGCAGTAGTTGGCCCATTGAGGAGAATAAGGGGAGGATCTTTCGAGATTAGGAGGTATTTGTGCTCGAATTCTTGGTTTCATCAAGAGATCCTTGATCTAAGGAGAAGGTTCCCAACTTGTTCTAAAGATAACTCAAGAGGTTAAGCTCCTCTTAACCTATATAAACAGGCTCTATGATGGTGGAAAGGAGGAAGAATTGAAGATATGAAACTTATGATCTTGGAGGAAACTCACAGTCAACCAAAGGAGAGTGATCAGTGAAGCTACTATTATCCAGGTTGTGGAGCTTTTAGGCAAGGGTTAGACAAAGGGGACTTGATGAAGCTGTCGCATTCGCATCTACGATTGTAAGTACTGTTGTCGTTATTCTCATCAATATGACACGCTTGGCCTGTTTCTTTCTAGTTTGTGTCTAATGTCACATGAACTTATTATTAGTGTCCGCCACACCTAATCCGTGGAGCATCCCTTTTAAAGAAAATCCACATGCCTCCACTGGACAAAATGTTCAGAATCCGCAACAACCCCCTTATGGACAAATGCCAAACCCACCCTATAATCCACAAAACCCATCCGGTTATCCTCCACTCACCAACACTTCTCAAAACATCTCAAATCCTATGTACCTTGGTCAAAACCAACCTCACATGTGAGGGCCCACGAGTTATAATTATCCACATAACCCAGTATTGGGCCCCACTGGTGTCCCTTTACCACACCAACATTACCCACAGGTTAACCGACAACTACCTTTTCTAGCCACCCTGGACCTCCCAGACTTGTCTCGGTTAACGAATGATCCCATTTATCCTTCTTCAGTTTGGCTAGCTATCCCAGCTAAACTTCCTTCTGATATCCCAAAATTCGACGAAAAGCCTGGAGAAGACCCAAACAATCATGTGATGACCTTCCATTTGTGGTGTTCATCCAACTCCCTCATGGACGATTCAATTCGTTTGCGTCTTTTCCAACGAACGCTTACGGGTTCCGCAGCGAAATGGTATATTGAATTACCATGCACATCCTTTCACGAATTCAACTCCCTTGCCATGTCCTTCCTCACACACTTTCAACTACCCATTCGATACGAGACGGGTACTGAACTATTAACCTCTCTTCGTCAGACAACTTCCATACATATCTCCGATCATATCCATGAATGGAGACAATGACGAAGGCTAATCAAAGTAGTCATTCCTGACCAATTGTTAGCAGAATGGTTCACGAAATCACTATTACCCCAGATTGCTCGTGATGTTGCCATGGGTGGCGTAGTCACCAAGGAAGAAGCCATCGCCCGAGCTTAGTACTTAGACTTAGTCTATTCACAATCCGGTACTCTATATGAGTTGATACCAAATTCTACTTGTGCCACTAACGATCCATCTAAACCATCGACTGCTTCGCATGCAGATGGAGTTATTGGCTCTGTCAAAACTCAATCTACTACCCAGTCTACTGGAACAATCCAACGGCTCGCTTCCACAGCTGCCCCCAGTTCGATTGCAGCCTATTCTACCCCACCTCAAACTTAGGTCTCTGATGTGAATACGGTCCAGTCAACCCCTTCACAACATCTTGGGGGCAAGAAGAAAGCGAGAAACAAACCAAAGAAGAACAACAACAACGAGCAACCCAAGACCCAACCACAAACCCCTACTGTCAGAAAACAACCACAATGAAAACTGAAATTCCCATGTCTCATTTATGGTGACGATCACTACACTCGAGATTGCCCACATCGCGATGAAGTGGCCAAACTTTTCAAGGGAAATTCACAACCCGTTGTGCTCACTCAACCTTTTCCGCAGCAACAATCTTTGGTTGCACAAACGCCCATGCCGGGGGGCAGTTCCAACCAACCCCATGATGAGGCCTCGACAAGTGCCCACATTTACATGTTTAACAGAGTTAATCTAACAACTCACTCCGCGACATATGACACGCCAGTTAAACCTGATAATCCGAAGATCGCTAACGGTTCTGTGTCAGACCCGTTACCATCCTCCGCCAATCCTCCATCTGTTAGCCCTCCATCCGGGCCACTCCAGATTGAGAAACCATATTTTGAATCTATCCTACGCCCTCCTAAAAGCACAATCCGGAAATCTACATTCAATCCTAATTCACGGGTTTCCCAAAACTACAATATCGTAGAAGATTTAGCCCAAGCCCCGTGTGCCATGTCTGCCTTGGAAGTTCTACAACACTGTCCCAGCCAACGTAGAACACTCTTAGCCGCTATTGGCGCTTTCAACCCTGAGTCATCAAACTACCTCACATTTAATCTGGATGATCATCAACCGTGACTCTCCCACCAGCTAGCGTTCCAAATCGATGTGGTTGTTCACAATCAACAAATCCACCGGACTATCCTGGATGAGGGAGCCTCCACCTGTGTCATGTCCCTAGCTTATTGGAAAGGCTTGAAATCACCTGCCCTTAACAAATCCGCTACCATGTTACGCACCTTTGATGGACGAGGTTTTCATCCTCATGGATTATTGCAATACTTAGCCATCCAGTTGGGTGGAAAAACTATTACTGTTGACGTTGAGGTGGTCGATGCCCCCCTCGATTACAACCTACTACTCGGAAGAAGTTGGTTCTACATGATGACCGTCGTCGCTTCGTTGGTGTTTCGATGTGTACAATTTCCCCATTAAGGTAAAATTGTTACCATCGATCAGCTTGATTTCTGCACACCCGATGCTTGCATCCCTACTACCAACAACATTCCTTTTCTGGGAGACCACCCGATTACATATGAAAGTGTTGGTGTTGGCTTATTAAAAGATTCTAGCCTCATGGGTACCTTCCCTACACCACTTCCACCTACTACACATCATATTGTCATTGTCAATATGATCTCGAATTTGCCTTATCAATCCTTGGAATCATCTAACCCTTGGATTGTGCCTAGTCCTTTGGAATTCAATGTGCTCAGTGATACAATGCCACTGAGCCTAGCTGAGGCCGCATACATAGCTATTCAATCTGCCTCTCCCTCGTCGAACAATTCACATTCATTGGCACCCGATACTTATTCAGTGCCCTCTTGGTTAGATTCCCTATCATCTGTCGTCGATTACATTTCCCATATTTTTCCTTTAGACAGAACTATCATGGAAATGCTTATCATCGATGATTTTCCATGGGATGACAACCACCATCGATCCTCTTTTCTCCCACCTCTGGACGAAATCCAAGACATACGATCTATCTTCCCCCCCGATGTTACCGATGCTCCGCAATCTCCTATCCTCACGAAAGATACTCTCTCTGAGGGGAACATGGGTAACATCTCTACTATGGCCACAATTGACATTTCAATCAAAGAAGGTGTCGTGGAAAACATCAACCTTGGTGCTAATTGCACACCTGACGAAGTAGTCTCTTACACCGCTTTATTCAAGGAATTCCGCGATGTCTTCACATGGAGTTACGAGGAAATTCTAGGGATCGATCCTTCGATCATCGTACACGAAATCAAAACCTACCCTGACGCGAAACTGGTTCGGCAAAAGCTTCACCTAGTTCATCCCAAGAAAGTTGTAGCTATAAAGGCAGAAGTTGAAAAACTTCTAAAATCTGGCTTCATTTATCCCGTCCCTTTAACCAAATGGGTCTCCAACCTCGTTCCGATTGCTAAGAAACAAGGGACCATTCGTGTTTGCGTTGACTATAGAGATCTCAACAAAGCTTGTCCTAAGGACAACTACCCTACGCCCTTCATCGACCAAATCCTCGATAACTACGCGGGGAGCGTAATCTTTTCTTTCATGGATGGATTTTCTGGATATAACCAGATTGAAATCTTTCCTACAGATCAACACAAGACAGCCTTCATCTGCCCTTGGGGAACTTTTGCCTACCGAAATCTACCTTTTGGCCTTAAAAATGCTGGAGCCACTTTCCAGCGAGCCATGTCATATGCTTTTCATGACATCAAACATATCGCATAACCATATCTTGATGATCTGCCTGCACATTCGTTAAATTGATCCGATCACATTGATCACTTACACGCGATTTTTCTGCAATGTAGGTTCTACCGTATTCGTCTGAACCCACACAAATGCATTTTCGCTGTCGAATCCGGTTGACTCCTCGGTTTCATTGTCTCCAAAGATGGGATTAGGGTGGACCCCTTAAAGATCAAGGTCATCTTATCCTTACCTCCACCCACCAATTTAACCCAACTCCAAAGTTTGCAAGTCAAAGCAAACTTTCTTTGCTATTTCATTTGCAATTATGTCGAGATCACTAAAGGATTTATGCGGTTATTGCAAAAGAATGTCCCTTTCATCTGGGATGACACAACTCAACGATCATTCGACGCTCTCAAGCATGCTTTGACCCATGCACCTTTGTTACATCCACCTGAATATACAAAGGATTATATCCTTTAATTGGCCGCTTCTACTTCCACCATCGCAATGGTGTTAGTCCAAGAAGACTCCAACGATGAAGAACATGTGATTTACTATCTGAGCAAGAGTTTATCTGGACCCGAACTCAGATATTCACATGTCGAGAAACTGGCTCTGGTAGTTGTCATTGCTATCCAAAGGTTCCGCCATTACATCTTATTACGCACCGCCACGGTAATCACAGACTCCAACCCCATGTACCACGTCCTGACACGTCAAGTACTTGGGGGAAAATATTCGAAATGGATTTTTATTCTTCAAGAATTCGATCTTGAGTTTATGAAGGTGAAAGCCAAGAAATTCCTAGTGTTTGCCGAGCTCATCTGTGCTTTTCCTCGTGCCGATGAAAACATAGAATCTAGAGATTCTCTCCCTGATGAATCTCTCTTCCTCATTAGCACCTCTGATCCTTGGTACAGAGACATTCTCCTCTACCTTCAAACACAAAATTTTCAGCCCAACATCTCTCGTGAAGAGAATTGACACATTCGTCATCACTCTCGCCGGTATATCATCCTCGGTGACACATTGTATCACCATGGTATCGACACCATCCTTCGGCCATGTTTGAATCACGAGGAGGATGAACACGTTTTGAACGATTTTCACCTTGGCACCTGTGGCGGCCACCTTTTCGGTATGGCCACAGCCCAAAAAATCCTACGTGCTGGCTATTTTTGGCCCTCGATTTTCAAAGATTGTATCAAGGCTGTCAAGAAATGCCCACCCTACCAAATCTTTAACAAGAAGGCACGCACCCACCCTATGACACTGCACCCAATTATTGCCATCGGCCCCTTTGCCAAATGGGGCATTGATTTCATGCAGTGTAAGCCTAACTCAGCCGGGGGCACGGTTACATCATCGTCGCCGTCGATTACTTCACCAAATGGGATGAGGCTATGCCTACCTTCCTGAATGATGGCCGTACTGCAGCTCTATTCCTCTTCAACCACATC
>SNQJ01S0184637.1:0-17942 GCA_010110895.2 Picea sitchensis
TTAATTGGGGCATATTATATTAGTAATGTTATTTTATTTATGTCGGCTTTAGGCCATTAGTTGTAATTATACCTCCTAGTCTCCTATATATACCAAGGAGACATTTTAATTTGGAATCATCTTGTACTTGAACATTTAAGTGGAGTAAAAGGAGGTTGCCCCCTCGAAGAGGCTTATTATCTGAAATTATCTATTTTTCAAGCAGTTGAGTACTTTTTCTGAGGTTTTTCTATGCTATATTGATATTTGGTTCTTAACACATGACATGCCTTTCCATGCCCTGTCATGCTATTGCATCCCATGCCTTGAATTTGCATGCCATTCCTTACCTTGCCATGCCTTGCCTTGCCATGCCTTTCCTTTCCTTGCCTTTCCATGCCATTCCATGCCTTGCCTTGCCATGTCATGCCTTGTCTTGCCATTTCATGCCTTGCCTTGCCATGCCATGCCTTTCCATGCCATTCCTTTCCTTTTCATGCCATGCCATGTCATTTCCATGCCTTTCCATGCCATGTCATGGTCATTCCATTTACATGCCTTTCCAAGCCATGCCATTCCATGCCATGCCATTTCCATGCCTTTCCATGCCATGCCATTGCCATTCCATTTCCATGCCTTTCCATGCCATTCCATGCCATGTCATTGCCACACCATTTCCATGCCTTTCCATGCCATGGCATTTCCATGCCTTGCCTTGTAATTACATGCCTTTCCTTGCCATGCCATGCCTTTCCTTTCCATACCATTCCTTGTCATGCCATGCCTTAACTTTCCATTCCATGCCATTGCCACACCATTGACATGCCTTTCCATTCCATGCCTTTGCCATGCCATTTCCATGCCATACCATGCCATGGAATTCCTTTCCTTTCCATGACATTCCATGCCATGCCATTTCCATGCCATTTCTATGCCATTCCATTGCCATGCCTTGTCATTCCATGCCATTTCCGTTGCATCCCATTGTCATGCCATGCCATTTCCATGCCTTGCCAAACCAATAAATGATATTAACTAAGTTACAACAGGACAAATATAGCAACCATTAAAACAAGTAATCCTTAAATGAAAGGGGGATGAAAATGCAAGCCTAAACTAGGGTTTAGATAACAATTGCTTGCTAAAATGTAAGATGTCACATAACAACCCTAGAATATTCAAGACATCAAGCCCTAAATGGATGAAAAATATGACATAAATATAATAAAATGTGTCAAGATGTATTCTAAGGGTGAAATATGAAAACTAAACCCTAGACATCAAGCTAACAAGGATGGAAATTGAGGGTAAGTCCTAATCTAACCACAAATTTGAGGGTTTCAAGACAAGGTTAATTCAATAAGAATACAAGATAACATGCAATATCACCACTTTGATAAAATAATTATTTAATACATTCAATAAATAACCATCCACAAAACTTGAAAGAATGACCTAGGCCTTGCCTTGCCAAGCCATGCCTTGCCTTGCCATGCCATGCCATGCCTTTCCTTTCCTTGCCATGCCATGCCATGCCTTTCCTTTCCATGTCATGCCTTGCCTTGCCTTGCCTTCACTTTCCATGACATTCCTTGTATTGTATTGCCTTTCCATTCCATTTCCTTTCCTTGCCATGCCATTTCCATTGCCATGCCATGCCTTTCATTTCCATGCCATGCCATTGTCATGCCAAGCCAATAAATGATATTAACTAAGTTCAAACAAGTCAATGGGAAGTCCCAAACACCACAAATCAATAATGAAACTATAGTTGTTATAAAACTTGTGATTATGATTTTTAACTTCAACAATATGACAAGTTACAAAAGGACAAATATAACATCCCTTAAAACAAGTAATCATCCAATGAAAGGGGGATGAAAGGTAAGGCATGAAAATGCAAGGCATGACATGGCATGGAAAGGCTTGGCAAATAAAGGCATGGCATGGCATGGAAAGGAAAGACGTGGCATGGCAAGGAAGGGAAATGCAAGGCATGAAAAGACATGTCATGGGAAGGCAAGAAAAGACATGACATGGAAAGGCAAGGCAAGGCATGCCATGGCAAGGAAAGGAAAGGCATGGCAAGTGAAGAAAATGAATGGCAAGGTAAGGCAAGGCATTTCAAGGCAAGGAAAAGCATGTAATGTAAAGGAAATACAAGGTATGACATGGCATGGCACGTGAAGGCAAGTCAAGGCATGGAAAGACAAGGCATGGAAAGTGAAGGCAAGGCAAGGAAAGGCATGACAAGGCAAGGCAAGGCATGGCAAGTGAAGAAAAGGAAAGGCATTACATTTCAATGAAGCAAGACAAGAATACCATAATCACCATAAAATGAATCCAACCACTGTGTATATGTTCCCACCACTGTGTATATGTGCCCTGCAAAAAATGGAATCCCAACATGTAACTCCACTAAATGACCAAAGCATAACACATTGATGTTAGTTATTCAAAAATTAATAGAATATTTCAACGAACCTGACAGTACAAGATCTGAGACATGATCATAATCAACTGAAATACTTGATTGGTCATCCTCCAACTAAGATAATTCCATAGTTATACATTGACCAATGGGGAGTGATACATGATCCCATCTATCAACCCATTATATCGATTCACAATCATCCCATTCATTACTACTACATGGACCACATAAGTAAGAGAGTTTTCTCGTCCATATTTCAACTATTGCATTGTCTGATGTTCTAACTGAATGGAATCCACGAGTGCCCTGGATTTTTTTGCATCCATACCACTGTGATCGATCTACATCAATCACCTTCCATAAATATCTATGTACATGTACTTTCCTATGTGATTAGTCTTCACATGTTCATGTTCCCTCTCTCATTATTGAAGAACACCATTCAACAATGGATTTCACATCTCGAATGAGGGAAATAGTTGTGAACTTCATTTCTTGCCTACATAATGCTCTTTTTATGCATGCACTTGCTCCATCATGCTCTCCTTTCTTGTGCCCAGATTCAAAATAGTTTCAAATGTGTGGTACCTTGAGTTTTTTGTGCAACATACACAACCACTAAAATAAATGAGCATTTTTGAACTAGCTTGCGCAACCATCTGACCAAATCTAATGTTGATCCATTTGTATGTTCTTCTCCTTAAGGTGATTGTAAAACAACTGAAAGAAATGTTGTATGTAGGCTATGTCATGTAACTAATCATCACTTACGTAGATGTGACACTCCTTCAATATAACTCAGTTTTCTTTGTTACTATCCGACCCATGACTGTATGCGATATGGACCATTATGCCAAAATTCTCTAAGTGATAATATTGGAGTTGAATCTCATTTTGCGGTTGAAGGGTGTAGTTCTATGCAAAATCAACCAATGATAAAACAATACCAATGAGAAATGTATATCTACATATTCTAAAATGCTTGTCCTCCCATCGAGCCACATGGACATGATGAACGTAATTTCATGTCTTTTCGACGAAGTCCTTCATGAAGTCACATACTCGTACTTGGGAAGTCACCAATTTTATCTTTTTTCTTTCCCGTCCTCCATCAATATCATATGTGACATATTTAAAACTTTGCAAGACAACCTCCTTCCTCCCCAATTCATACTCATTGCTTACATGGATGCACTTGCTTAATAATGTCATTCCACCGCACCTGGGGAATGTTCCATCTAAGAAAGATTTTTGATAAAATGTACAACCCTCTAGTCTTGTACACAAGATGTCGTGAATAAAATCTCTAGATGACGACAACGGTAATATAACTGAGCATTCCTACAAAAGGGTGTTATACAAAACACACTATATATATATATATATATATATATGTCTATGTGTGTGTGTGTGCGTGTCATAATAATAACCATAGTCAATGTGATATCTACAACAACATGTGTTACAAATTGTGTTTATTCAAACATACCAATGCTTTCATTTATGGAAATATCTTTGGCCCAAGTTAAGTGCACTATGTACTGTCTTGAATCTCTCATACAATTATTTCTGTGTAATGTCAAGAAACTGTTTAATATGGGGTTAACGGTCCCTAGATCCCCTTCTCAATTTTAGTACATATTTTTGGTTGGAAGAGGGCCTAGTGTTATCATTCTAGAAATCCTGTACTAGTCCCTTAATTTCTCCAATTAACTTCATGTCAAAACAAGGTAGCCTACCAGTGAAGGCCTACAAATCTATTGGGACACATGTGTCGAGGCTATCTTTTCTATGAGAATAATTTCTAAGGGTTTTGACATTGCATTTCATGAGGTGTGAGGTTTGTTGTAGCAAATGATGTTTCCTTGAGATCTTGCCAACAATTTATTGTGACAAGAGACGCCGAGCTACATTGTAGTATTTAGAATGATATTTGTAACCAATTATTTGAAAATCATCTGCAAGGTTTCTAACAATTTGATGACTTATTTCTAAACTTTTGACAGTTTTGATGCCTAAAATTCTCCTAACAACAGTGAAACTTCTTTATTTTAACACAACAAAAAATAATTGACATTTAGCAACACCAAATTTTGGTTCAAAATATTATTTAATAATTTTGTAAGAATGATAAAGAAGAGTACGATTAGGTAACTTACCTTCAAGTGATGCTAGACCACTTTCATCGACCTGAATGTGTTTAGGAGTTCTTCGATGCACAATGCTCCATCTAGGTAGGGACGATCAACCCCTATTATGGCACTCTTGACCTCTTTGTTGTGGAGTTAACAATGTTACAATTCTTTCCCCTTTAATCATTGGCGGATCAAATATGGGAGGAGAGTAGACATGGGATTGACTAGTTTCTATAATGTTTGACTGTCCAACAAGAGGTTACACCATAGGAACTTCTTCACCACAATGTTGTACACCAGTTGCCTCTCTAATTTCATCCATTGTATAATCATCTCCAAGGAAATCCTCCATCATCTAGTCATCCTCAACAAGCTGTCTTGATGAAATACTAGATGGATTGGTCTCTACTGAACTCTTGCGCTTTGCTTGTGGTGATGCAGGAGAAACAAAAGTGGTATCCATTCCTCTAGAAATTGGATTGGCCTCTTCTGAAAGCCTACGCTTTGACATACGTAACTTTTCCTTTTCTCTTTCTTCTTCTACCTTTTCAATCAATTTCTCTTTTCTTGAGGAATTTCTTTTTCAAATCCATTGGTTCCCCATGTTTAAAGATAAAAATTGGCTTCCAAACACCCCACCACAAATTTGTCTTGGTATTACACAATAAGGCACAACCAATTCCAATTCCAAGTGGACAAATTTGTCTTCGTATTTGTTGACCAAAATTTGGTCATCTATATTTTCCTGCTCTTGGATTCATAAAATCCTTGATACAAAAGTAAGACATTTTTGAACTTTTATAAGTTCATTCTGCAACCCTCAGTCTCAGCTTCGCCACACATTTTTTGGATCAAAAATCCGTTTCCATATGCCTAAGTTATTCAATATCTGGTCCATAGATCCAATTTTGAAGAATCTTTCTAAGTATCATGTTCTTCTATCCTTTATCGAATTTTGGCTAAGTATTCTCATCACTTATTTCTCTCAACTTTCACCTCTATCCATCTCAACACTTAACCATTTTTCTCCTTATATCTCCACCCTCTCCACTCCCTTATCCCGTATCCTCCCATACTTAGCCATATTTCAAGCCATATTTCAATCTATGGCAGGGGGCAGACACCCACCACACCCCTTCATCCTTCCCTCTCACCTTCCTCACCCCCGCTCTCACTATCTACATTTCTCCTCCGTCACTTTCTTTGTATACATTTCTCCCCTTCCCCCCTAACTAATCATCTCCTCATTAGGTTGGTGGGTTCACGGGTTGACGGGCCTTCATTTCCACCCACTTGCTTATCTCATAAGTTCATTTTAACACTTAGCCATTTTTTCAGTTTCGCGGGTTCGAGCCTTCATTCTCCATTTTTTCGTAACCTTCACTTTGCACCCCAAGTTATGTGATCTACATTTTGACCATCATCCTTGTTGTGGGTTCCTATCTCAAAAGTATTTCATTCCTCTTGCATGCAAATCTTATTGACCGTTTCTCTACACGTATTATATTTTTTTCATCTATACAACCACGGGTTCGTGGGTTCCCAAGTTGGCGGGTTCATGAAAAGTTTTATATTCGAATTATCTCTTGTCCATCCCAACATCCTACAAACTACCCCGTAGACTTACGCTACCTACAATTTTTCCTCCCCCCCTCTCGTCCCATCTCCCATACTTAGCCGAATTCTCAAATCTATTCCAAGGCATGGGAACTAACAAATGAGAATATGGCACATGACAATGAATGAGGTCATGACACATGGAAACTCAACATTGGAGACACATGGAAACACACAATTTGAGACAAATGGCATGATATTATTGGATGAATCATCATGGTTACTGGGCGCGTGGTGGACGACGATGGGATTCCAAAAAAATATTATTTAATCGACAATTTTCCAAGGGTTGAATCCTCCAAGATCCATAATTTCTTCTCTTCTCGTGTTTCTTGCTAAGTGTAGCAAACACTTAGTATTATATATCATGAAGAATATAATATCCCGATGCATGTGGGATATACTTTTAAACAAAAAAGTCAAATTTTATGAGGGGAAGCACAAAATTCATCCAAGGACCCACATTTTCCCATCAATTGTGATCGACAATGGCTAAGTGTTGATCTTGCGGAGGCCATAACTTGAGATCCAGATGTCAGAATCACACAAAATTTATACCGTTGGAAATTTATTTCTACGTAGAAGATGGTGGTACGAGTTTCAAGTGCTGGAAGTTGATACATTTTCTCAGAAATTAAAACATCAGTCAATTGCATTTTTTAATGGGCTTGTGTGACAACTCGTCTTCACAAGCTCATATCTTGATATCCGTGTGATAGATTTGCGCAAAATTTATATAGTTGGAAATATAAGACGATGGATATCACATCATAAGTGATTTTCATGGATAAAAATTTGATTATTATTCCATTGACATGCGTAAGTGACACATCGTCAATTGGAAGGTCAAATCCAGATCGGGGTTGTCTAATTAACCCAAGCTATTTGGAATGAAATGACTCGACGGGTTTAATGGCTCCGTTAGCCAACTAAAGTCCTAAAAATAATAAGATAAATGAAAATAATCTAAAAGATATGATTCTACCAATTTACACACTAATTACAAGTATTTAATATAAATATAGATATATACAAATGATTAAAAACAATTTATATACAGTTTGCAAAGTTTACATGAAATCTTGCGAAACAAATGTTCGTAATAGTGTTTCTAAGAAAAAAAAGAGAACATAAATCTTTTGTTTTCTTTTTGAATGTTTTAAAGATCTAAAACTAATAAATACTAAGCAAATACAATATAAATAACGATACATAAACAGTCAAAGCTAATTCATGCTATCCTCATTTCATTAATAAATAATTTAACTAAATAACAAGCAAAATAACCTATAACTAATCGATTAAACTGTTTTTATCTTCCTCTGTAGTTTGAGCTCCTAATTGTCCTGCATGTGAGGGAAACCTGTGACAGAACAATGCTAATACTTCTAGAATAAATTCAAAGAAGTGTTTGACGCGTTGGAGTGGGAAAGTAACAATAGAAGGATAACTATAAAAACCTTGTGATCTTATGATAATCAATAACTTAGAATGAAAGGAAACTCAATTCAGAGTATTAATATTACCCATCATTTAACATGTAGAATAAATCAATAATAATCAAATGACAGATTGATCACAAATATAAAATGGAATAAAAAATTATGGACATCATATAAATATTTAACAATATGAAACACCATATGATGATGATACTAAAGCTAAATCGATTATAATAATATCCCATAAGACTGAGGTAATTGAAGAACACAATGGAATAAACATCACACAGGTATAAAGCCAATGGTGAGTTGCTTCCCCATATCAGTTCTCAAAATCACATGTCCATACTGTATTCCCAACAAAATTTGTCCTCACTACTAACAATGATCACTATTTAAACTAGTTTTGGATTAACAACCTCTTATCATGCAAGATAGAAGGTAATCCCACTTGAAAAAAAAAAAAAATAAAAAATAAAAAATAGTTTGCTTTACAAAACAAAAAAAAAAATAAAAATAAAAAAATAGTTTGCTTTACAAAAATAGTACAACAGGAAACCATTCCTGTAGGAGTTTGTTTATCAAAATTTATTACATAATGACAAAGTTTTATCAAACAAAAATGAAACTACTAAACTATACAATGCATAATCCAAGATGGCTTCTCCTTGTGAATAGCACCATAATTATTATTTTCCTATAGATGACAAAACAAAATTGATATTTAGAAAATAATACAAACTAACATTTAGAATTAGACTGGCTACAAAAAATAGTCTTATATTAACAAAGAAAATAAAAAATAAATCTTCCTATTTGACTTTTATAACATAATAAAATGAAATAAAATCAAAACCACTTTTACCATTATAGAAATTAGACAGTGAAGGGTTGGATAGTTCTGAATTAATGATGGCTTGAAGTTGGTTGCATTTTTGATAATCACACTACCATATCTTTTGGGCCTTTTAGTTGCCCGATCTGCGCATGCCTTTAACTCTTTATTTTCTTGTTCAAGCAGATAATTTCGAGTAGCCAAATGTTTTAATTGTGCCTGTAAATATGGTATGTCTCTGTAATAACGTTCTACTCAGTCTAGACAATTGTTATAGTGCACGGGTGATAAAGAAGGCAGAGGTTGAGTGCTCTTAGCAATGGGTTCTTCCATCTTTCTTGTAGCTCGTTTCAAATCATGGCATATGCTAGCAAAGTCCTCTTGATCTTTTAGAAATGAAGGTAAATTAGAAACAAAATCGTATTGAATAGCTTCACCAACTGTTTCATTTTCGAGACCGTGATTATCCACATCTTCTTTGGAAAAAAATTCATTTATCTTATCACCGGTTAATTGATCATTGACCTTGATCACCTAGATCGAGCTTAGATGATCCTACGGTCGATTTCTCAGACTCCTAGAAATTAAACTGCCTTGTCTTTTGTTTACGAAACTCAGGTCTGAGTTACCCTATTTCTTCTTCTTACGATTTTTCTTAGCAGTTGGTTTGTCACTGAAACCCTAAGTCAGCTTAATAGCAGGAACAAGAGAAAAATTTTCTTTTAATACATCCAGTACCTCTTCTAACGATTTTCTGGGTGTGAAATTACATCGTGGTTTTTTAGCTAGGGGGATTTACATAGCAACAAAAATTGGTTCAGTGAGCTTACAGTCTCTATGCGAATTGACACCTTGAATTTCGGTCATACGGTTACAAGGCTCGGGGTTTATATTTAACTGTAGAGGCGAGTCCACCATGCTCTCAGGTAGGGAAAAAATGTTTCGACACAGGAAGTTTTCCCAAGTGTCCCCAATTTGAGCCAAATGGGATAGCAACAAAATTTGTATAATTCCATGGTGAAAGAGGCTTGATAGAGGGTTCAAGATCTGTTTCTTATAACATTTTGACATCTTGTGTAGGCTCATCAACAAATAGAAGGGCATGTTTTTCTTAAACCCTATGAACAACATCAATAGTCGGATATGATACAAAAACACTAAACCATACCTACCCTCGCATGCTATAAATTGTTTTAGAATCAGAAGTAGACCGTTCCACCGAGGTTTCAAGAGGGTAATAGGAGTACCTTTAGGGCAGCATGTCATTTTCCTAAAGACCATGAACATGCTCCAAGCCATGCCTTCCAGCTTGGTGTTTTTGAACTAGTTTTTGCCTTCCCATGAAAGTCCCGTTTCTCGAGATATAGAGTCCTCTATTACCTCCAATTGCAGATCCCTAACTTTGTCTCTAAACCCATCAAACGTTTGAGAAAAGTCCTGTGCGACCGCCAGGTTATAACCTTTGAATTTTCGGATAAAATGTTCCAACCGTGTGCCTGTAAATCGTTTATGGCATCGTCGTGGGAAATAAGGGCTTGAGAGACATTAGGTTCAATTCAAACCATAGGGGCCATGGTTGCTATCAAACAGACACAGTAAATACCACAAGAGGGAGGCTTCATATTCCAATAGAAAAGTAACAAGGGGAGGTATGTGAAAATGACCCGATGCCTACGAACTTGGGAAGTTATCATATTTGGAAACTTGAGCTTGGAGTGACAGAAAACCAGAGGACGCACGTGCTTGTGAACCACTATGCACAATGAAGATTAAACCCCAACCATTATCAAATGCATGTTCGAATAATGAATGAAAGCCTTAAATGTAGAGGACAATAGAATGATGTGTAATTGTGAGTACACCATTCATGTACTAGGTTGATATGAAAGCGATATGACTGATATAGAAAAGAGAATATTTCAAATGTTAATCTAATGTTCAGCGCGATTAGGCATATCCAATATTACAATGATGCAATTAACCAAAGATAAGATCAAGTCATACTTCCCATAGTACAAAAAGAAATGTGACAATGGATTAATCAATAATCTCATAGCCCTTAAAAATTATAAACATATAGGTCCCGTAAGGTGTAATCTCCTTAGCAAAAAAAAGGAAGAAATCACCAACTGCATAATGATTACCCAAGCCAAGTTTTGTTTCAATTCCATGCTTTCAGGCATGAAATTTAAACAAAGCAAACAAAAATTTAAACGAAAAAATCATATAATGAGCTAGCCCAATAAATCTCCTCAAAGCCAAAAGACAGAAACGTTTATAAATGTAAGGAGGAGGTAGCTACATTTTTTTTTTTATGTCTTTGTAATGAATTTTAATTATGATAAAATTTGTCAGAATTGGTGGTTGCCAACAATGGCGACACCCTGGGTGAAGAAATTATCTCTGCATTACCAGAAAATTTATATCAGGGGCACAAATGAAATAAATTTTTAGAAACAGTTAACGACAGATCAAGCGTTCCGATAATAACTCAGAAAATGACACAGTCATAGCATTGGATGCATTTCTATCCAAACATGTAATCTGGTATCTTGTTTAGATCACAGGTGTAGCGATGTTTATATAGATGACTTCGATACCGTTGACAGGGACACTGCTGCCAACAGGCGTCCATAGCCTCGACATAGATGTCATTTAACCCACTCTAGTACCTTTATCCTGTCCAAGAGTATTCCATTCATGATAAAAACATCTTCACATTTGTTCAAATTAAAAGACATACATGAGGATATTCTTGAACCCGACATTGCTTCACTGCCAGCAGGCCTGTTCAATACCCCGACAAAGTTGCCTTGGTTTCTCGTGTGCGTTTACCCACTACTAGCAGACCTATTCAGTGTACTTACGGGTTTACATACAATTCCCACACATTATAGTGCTTCCAACTCTCCATAAATTTCCAGAAACTTCATGATATTCAAGAGAGCGGGGTGATATTGAAGATCTCATAGTATGGTAATGAAAAGATTGATCATTTAAGAATCATTTTTCTGTTCTGATGACTTTTATCATGATTTGGACAATTAGATTTCTATTAAGAAATTATCTCTAGGATGGGGAAGCACAATTGAGTTGTCCTCATTAAAACGAGGATGGCGTTAGAAGTTTGTTAAGGATAATCACGTCTTCCTGTAATTTTAGTGAGAAACCAGAAACAATGATTGGACATAAACTTACTCCCGCTAATCTGAGTTTAGCATTTACTATTCAGGTGCTTGAAATGCTATCAATTGCTGCTAATGAATAAGAATTCTTATTCCCTTGAATAAATGAATGGTGATTCATACATGATTATTTAGAAAACAAATCAAAATGAAGAAAATTGAAAAGAACCAAAATAAAAAAACAGAAAAGAAAATTAAAAATATTTACAAGAGGGTGGATCAGAAATCATCAAGCGAAATATCTCTTGAGAGCCTGGCCATTCACTGGGAAAGTGTTCGACTGTCCCTCCAAGTTATGCAGACGAAAAGAGCTAGGACACATTTTTTTAGAAATTACAAATGGTCCCAGCCACAGGTTTTGGAACTTAGTATGTTCCCCCTTACCCTCATGCACTTTGTCCCACTTGAGAACCAAATCCTCAACATCAAAATTCCTATCAGAAGATGAGCTTTCATCAAACCAACTCTTTACAATTTTCTGGTGCAGGTCAAGTTTATGATTTGCTTGTGTTCTCACCTCTTCTAGTTTTAATAAAGCATTTATCCGGTTTTCTAGAGGAGGACACTCTTCTTCTTGAACTTTCTACGATAATTGAAGAGAAGAAAGTAAGAAATGTGAGGGGAGAATGGATTCTCTTCTGTAGACGAGGAATAAAGGAGAGTTACCAACGAAGGCTTTTGAAGTTACCCTATCAACCCAAAGTGCTTTGTACAATGCATTGTGCCAATTCTTGTGGTTTTCTGAACCTGTCCTTTTTATAATCATGATTAAATTCTTATTTGTCGAGTTGGTTAGACTGTTCCCTTGAGGGTAGTAGCTGGAAAAATACTTCAGTTTAATCCCCTTTTCCAGAGCGAAAACATTCATATCTAGGGAATAAAAATACAAAGCATTGTCAAAAACCAGACAGGAATTCCAAATCGAGTGATAATGTGGGAGTTCAAAAATGACACTACCTGATTGGTGTTGACCACTTTTAAAGGTACAACTTCAGACCATCTTGTAAAATATTCTATTGCTGTGAGGATGTAATTGTCCTATTATGAAGAAGGGGGATTGATTGGTCCTATAATGTCTAGACCCCATTGTTGAAAAGGTGCATCTACAGTAACATGTTGCAAAGGAAAAGCTGCCTTTTTCACCCGTCCTGTAGCCTTTTGACAGATTATACACTTGCGGGACAATGTATGGGCATCCTTGAACAAGGTAGGCAAATAGTATCCAGCCCTTAACACTTTTTTGGAAATAGTATCTCCATCAAAATGACCACCGACATCACCGTAATGAAGTTCAACCAACACTTTTTCGGACTCCTCTTTTTCTAAAAAATGCAGAAAACACCGTCAAAGTTCTTTTGAAATAATATATCATTGATTAATGGGAAAGATGCAGATTTAATCCTAAGTGCTCTTCTATTTTTGGGATCAATATTGTGAGGAGAAGTTCCATGCAACAAATAAAACCTGATATCTTCATACCATGAATTGGGAGTAGTTTTTGCACAATTGATCTGTTTTTCGTTATGCTGATTTACAGTTGATGTATTTATTTGGATTTCTAATTCCTCAACTGAATCAACCACTAATTTACATAGGTCTTGACCTCTAAAAATCTGGACATGGGTTATTTCAATATCATATTCCTATAGAGATGTCATCCAATTTTCCCTTTTCTCACCCAACTCTTTTTGTACTAACAGATTTCTTACAACAGGGTAAGGAACGACAACTTTGGTCCTGGATTTCAACAGGTAAGACCTGAAGTGTTTTATTGCTTTAAAAACATCATATGCCTGCTGATATACTGTCGGATAATTAAATTCCTCTCCTCTAAAAGAAGATCTCATGAAGGCAATGGGTATCTTGTTGCTTTCACCATTTTTCTATGTAAGCACAACAACATAGGATCTGTCAGATGCAAAAGTGTATAGAGTGAAATCTTGAGAAAAATCATGACTCATCAGGGAAGGAGATTCTATTATGGATTTTCTTATTGAATCAAAATCTTGACTTTGTTGTGGTCCCCATCTGTACAAAACATCCTTTTTAATTAGATTTTGTAGATATCTAACCATTTCAGAGAAATTCGGGACAAATCGTCTAACAAAATTAATCTTACCCAAAAAGGATTGCATGGCCTTCTTGGAAGAGGGAGGGGGAAGTTTAACAATGGCTTGGGTTCTTTCAAGGTCAATAGTCATCCCATATTTAGATACTATAAACCCAAGTAGTTTCCCTTGTTCTACTGAAAAGAATGATTTTTTGGGATTGAGAGATATGCCGAACTTGCGACATCGTTCCAAGACATCCCTAAGGTGAGACAAGTGATCTTTCTTGTTTTTTTAAGAGACAGTGACATCATCAAGATAGAACAAAATTGAATGGTTTATGAGGCCACATAAAGAAATATCCATTGCTCTCTAAAAAGTGGCTCTGACATTTATCAGTCCAAAAGACATTTTCCTGTAGGCGTAATGCCCCACAGGGTACGAAAGGTGGTTTTAAGCTGGTTCGAAGGAGACATAAGGACATTGTTGTATCCCAAAAAAGCATCTAATAAAGATAGTCTTTCAGAACTAGATACTTGTAGTATTTGTTCCATTGGTGGGACAAGGTAGTTGTCTTTATCAAATGCTCGATTTAAATTTCAAAAATCGACACAAAGTCAAATTTCACCACTTTTCTTCCTTACAGGCACTGAGTTAGACACCCATTGAGTATGCCTAACTGAAAAAATTATCTTTGCAGTTAGTAATTTATTCAGTTCCTTTTTAACGGTAGGTTGCAATTTAGGATGGATTTTCCTCAATTTTTGTTGGAAAGGTTGAGTTTGGGGTTTCATAGGGATTACATGTTGAATGATGTTCAAGTCGAAAGTTTTCAGGTCATCATACGTCCAAGCGAATACATATTTATATTCTTTAAATAATTTTATAAAAGAGGACCTTTCATGTTCAGAATATCCCTTTCCCAGATTAATATTTGGAGGATTATCTCATGTTCCTAAATTTGCGGTTTCGTAGAGCAAAGAGGAACTGTTAGTTTTGCAATTAACTACCCCTCTAAAATTGTCATGTAGGTCGTAAAACTTCTCTAATCTTACAACATATTTGGGGATAGATTTTACCAGCCTGGATGATGATTCATGAGATCGAGGATCAGATATTACCGTGAAGTCTCAGAGATTCTTGTCATGAGTGCCTTCATCAATAACTGTATCCTGGAAGGTGTCTTCCATATGAATAAAGTTGATGATCTGCTGGTCATCATCAAATACCCTCCAATTCATTCTGTTGTCTGGAATTGAAGGTCTGAATAACAATTCAACCGAAAATGCGTTAGGAGAAAGACCTTCAGCGGGAAACAATTTGGAAGCAACATTGGCTAGTAAGTCAGCTTCTAAATTACTCATCCTAGGAATGGAATTTATATTAAATGCTAGAAATTTGTGCATTAAACTCCATGCCTCTGTTTGGTAACTCTTCAGATGTGGTGACAAACAATGTATTGTGTTTCTTACCTGTTTGACTATGATTTCTAAATCACCAAATACTACCAAATTTTGTATGTCCATGTCCAGTGATTTCCGAAGTCCCTGAAGAAGTGCTTCGTATTCGGTTGTGTTGTTAGTACATTCAAACTTCTATTGACAAGAAATACAAGTTTTATTACCTGTGGGGTCGATGAGTACACAACTGACACCTTCCCCTTCTTGAGATTTGGATTCATCAAAATATAGGGACCAGATTTGTGTGTCATTAGCAATATTTGGCGTATTCAGAGAGACCAATATTTGAGTATAGGCTGTTACTTCAGATTGCTGTTCTGGATTAGTGATAGAGGAAATTTCGGTCATGAAGTTACCAAAAAAGGTAGTCATTCCCTGTGTTTTAATTGAATTTGTAGTGGTAACGAACGACTCATTTGGATCGTTCAGATATGTCATGGTATGCTTAAGGTAACATTCTCTGTTTATTCTGATCTTAATGGGCTGTCCATTTTCAGACAACCACAAATGAGACCAGTTTGTAGCAAAATAACCGTGTAGCTGTTCTAACCAATCTTTGCTTAAAAACATACCATAAACTTCAGGAATGTCAACAACCATAATATCAATTATTTGATGAACTTTGGAATCGGAAGATAATCTAATCAACACATTTTTAAGTTCACCGATCACTTTAACATTCGTTCGATCTAGCTGAATGATTTTTAGATCAAAAGGTTTTACTTCTGCATTAATTTTCTGGCATACAGACATAGGAATCATGTTTGATGATGCACCAGAGTCAACCATGAAATTATGTACATTCCTATTAAAAATCTCAAAAGTCAATAAAAAAGGGGGCACATTTTTGTGTGTGGAAACAACAAAATTCTACTGATTTTTTTATTGATGTTCCTGAAATAGTTTTATCTAGGTTTCCTACAGTTTTTTCTACTAAGTCCCTTTTGTCTTGATGTTCATATGTATTTTTAGTTGGGACATTTTTAGTTGCGTTTAAGTCAATTTATGCTGATGTTTTGCTGGTAACATCATTCTTTTTACTATTTTCAGTGATGCTTTGAAGCATTTTCTGCAAAATAAGAGGAAATTTCAGCAGTTCAAAAAGAAAAGTATTTGCCCTTAATTTTTTCAGATCTTCAATTAAATCATACTCTAAAAATGGGGCGGCTAGGATTTGTCTAATATCAGTTTGCTTTGGTTGTTTTGGAAACACACTTTTACTTGTTTCGAGTGTGGGCTTGTTTTGTGTTTTACTCCTAGTGTTATAGGGACAAACAATTTTAAAATTTGCTTGGAAAATACTGTTTGACAAGTGCCCGAAAATAGAAGGAGACGAGTCTTCCTCTTATGGTACCTGTTCCTCAACTGTATCATCAAAATTTTTGGGAGGAACAAAAACATAATTGTCATACGCTTCTAATATCGTTTGCAAAGCATACTGTAAACTTTCAAAATTTAGACCTTCTCTGGTTGGGTTTGGCCGGTTTGGAGGGAAAGGTTTTCTAAAAGGAGGTTTGAAACTTCATTTTCTTGTAGATGCCTCCTTGAATGATATTTTCAAGTCAATGACCTAATTGGATAGTTTCTGGAAAGATTTCCGCTGGCTCTCCAAGTATAATGTTTCTTGTTGATTTTTAGGTTGAGGAGGCCTAGTGAGAATTTCAATTTTCTTCTTAGAAGATAGAGCTGTTTCAACTTCACTACTAAGATTATCTTTCAAACTCAATATATCTTTCTCAATTTGACTTTCCTCTACATAGGATTCTAACAACGTGTTATTTTTGGACCTTTTAACCCATATGGACATGTTATTATGCAGAGCCTTAGTATAATATGCAACAATTAAGCTTTTTGCAGGCATCGAATCTACATGGATTTTGTTTTTTAGTGTTAGAAATATTTGGTTAAAGTCTTTGACTTTTTCTTTAGAGTTCATTTTTAAGCTAGAGAGTTCCATAACCAGGACTTCTGGATATTTATCATCTCCATTTTTTTCCAGAAAACAAGTTTCAAACTTGTCCCAAGAGATGATGGTTTGAGGCTGTTGAGAAAAATACCAGGTTGAGGCATTTCCCTCAAAAGTATAAGAAAATAATATGCACACTACATCTTCATGTTCAACACTCCGGAGTCTAATGGCTAGCATAAATTTCTTGATGTGATCCTTAGTTGATTGCTTCAAATCTGGATCAAATTTGGGCATCCATTTCTCCGGATGTTTAGGTAGTGGGTGTTGGGGTCGAGGTATGGCCACGACATCTTGATCGAGCCAAGGTTTGGTAGGATTATTTTGGTTTTCCATGGGATTTGGTGGAGTTGAAGGTTGAGATGGTTGAGATGAAGAACTGCCTTCATCCGAGGATTCACCTCCTGAAGAGGATGGAGAAGAACCAGGCGGGGATGGTGGGATACCAGATCCTCCAACTCCAGGGATAAGCATTTCAGTAGGATTGGTAGTATTTACACCTAAAGGGTTTTCGAGCAGACCAGTTCCTTGAAGTTGTTCTTGGAGATTTGTAAAGTCAAGGGGTTGATTGATTTGTCTACCAGGTTTTCTAATATAGGATAAGGCACTTTGAGTTGTTATAGGTGACTGGAGGACAATTTATTGGACGTCAATCCCTTAAGGGAGTGGTGTCACTGGTGTTTGCACCCAATTCATCACTAGGTGAGCCAATTAAGAGTGTTTACATGCCCAGTTGGGCTCTGCTAGGCATGACAGCTGTAAGGTAAAAGGTTAGAAAGAAAAACAACAAAGCTATTAACAAGAATTAAACTAAAACTAATAAAAACTATGAGCATATAAA
>SNQJ01S0184637.1:19299-36788 GCA_010110895.2 Picea sitchensis
AACAAAAACAGATTGCTTTACAAAAATAGTACAACAGGAAACCATTCTTGTAGGAGTTTATTTATCAAAATTTATTACATAATGACAAAGTTTTATCAAACAAAAAGGAAACTAATAAACTATACAACGTATAATCCAAGATGGCTTCTCCTTGTGAATAGCACCGTAATTATTATTTTCCTGTAGATGACAAAAGGAAATTGATGTTTAGAAAATAATACAAACTAACATTTAGAAACTCTAGCTAGTCTTATATTAACAAAGAAAATGAAAAATAAATCTTCCTATTTGAATTTTATAACATAATAAAATGAAATAAAATCAAAACCACTTTTACCATTCTAGAAATTAGACAATGAAGGGTTGGATAGTTTTGAATTAATGATGGCATTGAATTTGGTTGCATTTTTGATAATCACACTACCGGATCTTTTGGGCCTTTTACTTGCCCGATCTGCGCATGCCTTTAACTCTTGATTTTATCGTTCAAGCAGAGAATTTCGAGTAGCCAAATGTTTTAATTGTGCCTGTAAATATGGTATGTCTCTGTAATACCGTTCTACCCAGTCTAGACAATTGTTACAGTGCACGGGTGATAAAGCAGGTAGAGGTTGAGTGCACTCAGTAATGGGTGCTTCCATCTTTCTTGTAGCTTGTTTCAAATCATGGCCTATGCCAACAAATCCCTCTGGATATTTTAGAAATGGAGGTAAATTTGAAACAAAATCATATTGAATAGCTTCACCAACTGTTTCATTTCTGAGACCATGATTATCCACATATTCTTTGGACAGGAATTCATTGATCTCATCATCGGTTAATTGATCATTGACCTCGATCACCGAGATCGAGCTCAGATGATCCTACGGTCGATTTATCAGACTCCTGGATATTAACCCGCCTTGTCTTTTGTTTACGAAACTCAGGTCTGAGTTACCCCGTTTCTTCTTCTTATGATTTTTCTTAGCAGTTGGATTGTCACTAAAAACCTAAGTCAACTTAATAGTAGGAACAAGAGAAACCTTTTATTTTAATACATCCACTACCTCTTCTAATGATTTCTGGGTGTGAAATTACATTGTGGTTTTTTACCCAGGGGGGTTTGCATAAATTGGTTCAGTGAGCTCATGGTCTCTATGTGAATTGACACCTTGACTTTCGGTCATAGGTTTACAATGCTTAGGGTTTATATTTAATTGTAGAGGCGAGTCCACCGTGCTCTCGGGTAGGGAAAAATTGTTTCGACACAGGAAGCTATTCCAGGTGTCTCTAATTTGAGCCAAATAATACAACAACCAAATTCATATAAGCCCATTGTGAAAGAGGCTCAACTGAGGGTTCAATCTCTATTTCTTATAACGTTTTGACATCTTGTGCATGCTCATCAACAAATAGAAGGGCATGTTTAGCTTAAACCCTATGAACAATATCAACAGTTGGATATGATACAAAAACATTAAACCATACCTACCCTCTCACATTATAAACTATTTTAGAATCATAAGTAGGTCGTGCCACCGAGGTTTCAAGAGGGTAATAGGAGTACCTTTAGGGCAACATATCATTTTCCTAGAGCCCATGAACAGGATCCAAGGCACACCTTCCAACTTGGCATTTTTGAACCATTTTTCGCCTTCTTGTGAAAGTCCTGTTGCTTGAGATATAGAGTCTGTTACCTCCAATTTCAGATCCCCAAATTTGGCTCTAAACCCATCAAACATTTGAGCGAAGGCTTGTGCGACCGCCAGGTTATAACCTTCGAATTTTTGAATAAAAATGTCCCAACCATGCGCCTATAAATCGTTTATGGCATTGTTGTGGGAAAGAAGGGATTGAGAGCCATTAGGTTCAATTCGAACCACAGGGGCCATGGTTTCTACGAAACAAAGACAGTAAATACCACGAGCGGTAGGCTTCATCTTCCAATAGACAAATAACAAGGAGAGGTCTGTGAAAATAACACGATGCCTACGAACTTGGGAGGTTATCATGTTTGGAAACTTGACCTTGGAGTGACAGATAACTAGAGGGTGCGTGGGCTTGTGAACCACTATTCACAATGAATATCAAACCCCAACCATTATCAAATTCCTGTTCGAATAATGAATGAAAGCCTTAAATGTACATGACAATAGAATGACGTGTAATTGTGAGTACACCAGTCATGTACCAGGTTGATATGAAATCGATATGACTGATAGAGAAAAGAGCATATTTCAAATGCTAATTGAATGTTTTTCACAAGTAGGCATATCCAATATTAAAATTATGCAATTAACCAAAGATAAGATCAAGTCATACTTCCCATAGTACAAAAAGAAATGTGACAATGGATTAATCAATAAGCTCATAACCCTTAAAACTTATAACCATATAGGTCCCCTTAAGGTGTAATCTCCATAGAAAAAGAAAGGAAGAAATCACCAACTGCAAAATGATTACCCAAACCAAGTTTTGTTTCAATTCCATGCTTGCAGTCATGAAATTTAAACAAATCAAACAAAAATTTAAACGAAAAACTCATATAATGAGCTAGCCCAATAAATCTCCTCGAAGACAAAAGACAAAAACATTTATAAATGTAAGGAGGAGGAAACTATAGAAAGATTTTATCTCTTTGTGATGAATTTTAATTATGATAAAATTTGACAGAATTGGTGGTTGCCAACACATTCCCATAAAATTAAAACACAGTCCTCCTATTTTGAATGGGAAATTAATTAAATTGTGAAAATAAAAGTTTATTTAAAAACTTTTATTAAAAAGGGAAAGAGACCCATTTTAGATATGTATATATTGATGATATAATTTAATTAATGAATAATTAATGAGACACTAATTAAATGGAATGTTTCAAGAATAAAATTGTACGGGAATTTCAAGAGAGGAAGAAAACCCTAACTACTCAAGTAGTTATAAAATCTCTTCTTAAAAAGAGAAGAGAGGCTTCATCAAAGGTTGGAATAATCAATATTGTGAGAGGGGCAGGGAAAAAGATTAGAGGAAGAAGAAGATACAACCATGGATACAAAATAAATCTTCTGATCAAAAGAAAGAAATATCCATCTTCTCCATTCTTTCTATTCTTCTACACCACTTCTCATAACTTTATTCTTGAATCTCAGAGTTGGGCACAAGGTTGAGTTGTTGAGTGTTTTTCTTGTATTCTTCTACATAATTTTCTTGTATGATCATGGAGTATTTGTAGCCACATACATGGTTGTCAAATTTTTGGTAATGAATTTCCCATGAACAAACTCCACAAAGAATTGCTTCAGGGTTGATATTGACTATATCTTGTAACTTTGAGTTTTAAGTATGAGATATTTGAGGTTGACCTATCAATTTCTCTTTTATTACTAATTTCAGTACTCTATTAAAATTCTTTGAGATGATCAAATAATTCTCTCCTATTTCTCATGAAGAAGATATGGATGCGTTTATATACTATTAAGAAGATTGTGTGTGATGTTGATCATAATTTAATTCTGAATTTGAATCCCTCCTTCAATCTTTTCTTATTGTAAAAAGACTTTTGTTGCACATAAATATCATATTGGGTTATTGAAGAACCATTTTCATATAAATCCAAGAAATAAAGATTTGGGGTTTTCTGCCTAACACTCTTCCTTATATAATATATTCAAAGATATATATTTTATCCAAAGAGGAGAACCACCTCTCTAAAAATGAAGGGCGACTAATTTCCTCATGAGGTTTCCATTTCGGTCTTGATAGATTCAAGCGTCAACATTTTTGGCAAACATACCGGGGACAAATTTATTTTCAAGATATTTGAGGAACCAGAAATCTCCATGGATCAAAGTTTCGAGAAGAGGATTCAAGCCAATTGCTTCTTATTTTAAGCATGGCTCACCTTTTTTGTAATTTCAAAAAGAAACGAGAAGCACCAAAGATTTGGGAGAATGAACTCCCTGGAAACTCCATTGAAAAAATTCAAATGAAGGGTTTCATTCATGTCATAATTCTTCATCAAGCCCATTAATGGCTTTGCAAGACTCAAAAAAATGGATAAATACTCAAAGAAGGAGGTGATTTCATAATACCCCTTTAAATCTACTAGAAATAGACTTTCAAATGCCCAATATTCCTATTGAATTTTTTTCTACATTCTTTGGGGATGCTTCAGAAGATGCATAGAAACACTTGATTACTTTAAAAGGTACATGTTATGATTTCAACCTCACTGAAGAAAATGTTACATGTATATTATTCCTACAAACTATACAAGAGGATTCTTTTGAATGATATAGTTCATTAATGCTTAACACCATTACTAGCTGGGATGTGTTAGAAGATTCATTTGCAGAAAATTTCATCCCAAAGGTGCATTCATATGTTTTTGTTGTTGTTTTAAATGTTGCTTCCCACCCATCCTCTCCCATATGGAATCAAGATAACGAAGTCAACAATTTTAAAGAAGAATCTAATCAAAGAGTGGATGAAATTTCTAAGTCAAGTCATGTTGCTGAAAAGGAAGATGAAAATTCCAAATTACAAGAAGAAAATTTCAGTCTCCTATATACTCCATATGAAGATATTTCGAGCAAAAAATTTGAAAATGAAATTGAGGAGCCTCCACCTAATATGCAAGAAGATTTAATCCTTGTGGAAGAAATAACTCTTGAGAAGAATGATGAGCAACATCACCTTTACAAGAAAGAAGAGTATTTTCAAGAGATTTTTGATGAATCGAGAACCTTGGAAGTGGTTGTAAATAAAGAAAAGGATGAATGCATTCTTATGTTGAAGAATCTTCAGCCAAGAATTGATTTTATTGAATTATGGTTCTAGAGCATTGTTGGCCAAACAACGCAATCAAATCTTCACCATACTTGGTATAATTTTTCTCTTGTACATATTGAGAGTGCCCTTGAATCATTGGTACAAGTCCCAACATATCTCAAAAATTTGGAGTTCATTCCACTAATTAGATCAATGCTTGAATGGATCCATTGGAAATCTTCCTACACCTAAGGTGCCCCTTTATTTCAAGTAAGTTAGGGTAGGTAGTTCATGTATGTACATACTTTGTTTCTTCAGTTCAGTTTTGCATAATAAGGCAGTATTTATATTGAAGTTTGAAGATAAATCCATGAAATAAGAAGAATTACAAGAGTTCAATTTGAATAAGAATCCATAGGCCAATGGAGAAGGTAACTGGTTTTGAGATTCTGATGTTCTCAGCAACCCACATGGGGTCACTATCCTGTAGTTGGAGCCAATTTTTGACCAAAATTTGGTCATCTATATTTTCCTGCTCTTGGATTCATAAAATCCTTGATATCAAAAGAAGACATATTTTAACTTTTATAAGTTCATTATGCAACCATCAGTCTCAGCTTCGCCACACATTTTTTGGATCAGAAATCCATTTTCGTATGCCTAAGTTATTCAAGATCTGCTCTAGAGATCCAATTTTGAAGAATCTTTCTAAGTATCATGTTCTTCTATCCTTTTTCGAATTTTGGCTAAGTATTCTCATCACTTATTTCTCTCACCTTTCACCTCTATCCATCTCAACACTGAACCATTCTTCTCTTTATCTCTCCACCCTCTTCACTCCCTTATCCCTTATCCTCCCATACTTAGCCATATTTCAATCTATGGCGGGGGGTGGACACCCACCACACTCCTTCACCCTTCCCTCTCACCTTCCTCACCCCCAATCCTTCTATCTACATTTCTCCTCTCTCACTTCTGTTTTCTACATTTCTCCCCTTCCCCCCTAACTACTCATATCCTCATCGGGTTGGTGGGTTCATGGGTTGGAGGGACTTCATTTCCACCCACTTTCTTATCTCATAAGTCTGTTTTAACACTTAGCCATTTTTTTTCAGTTTCACGGGTTCGCGGGTTCGAGCCTTCATTCTCCATTTTCCATGACCTTCACTTTGCACCCCAATTTCCGTGATCCACATTTCTACCATTAGAATTTTTGTGGGTGCCGATCTCAAAATTATTTCATTCCTCTTGCATACGAATCCGACCGACCGTTCCTCTTCACTCAGTATATTTTTTTCATCTATACAACCACGAGTTCAAGGGTTCCCGGGTTGGTGGGTTCATGAAAAGTTTAATATTCAAATTATCTCTTGTCTATCCCCGCAACCTACAAAATTCCCCCTCGACTTCCACAACCCATAATTTTCCCTCCTCCCCTCTCGTCCCATCTCCCATACTTGGCCAAATTCTCAAATCTATTCCAAGGCATGGAAACCAACAAATGAGAATATGGCACATGACAATGAATGAGGTCATGACACATGGAAACTCAACATTGGAGACATGTGGAAACATACAATTTGAGACACATGGAGTGATATTATTGGATGACTCATCATGGTAATTGGGCGTGAGGTAGACGATTACGAGATTCCAAAAAAATATTATTTTATTCGACAATTTTCCAAGGGTTGAATTCTCCAAGCTCCATAATTTCTTCTCTTCCCGTGTTTCTTGATAAGTGTATCAAACACTTAGTATTATATATCATGAATTATATGATATCCCAATGCAAGTGGGATATACTTTTAAACCATAAATTTGAATTTTATGAAGGGAATCACGAAATTCATGCAAGGGCCCACATTTGTCCATCAATTTTGATCGACGGTGGCTGAGCATTGATCTTGTGGAGGCCATAACTTGAGCTCCAAATGTTAGAATTAGACAAAATTTATACCATTGGAAATGTATTTAGACATAGACTATGGTGTTACAAGTTTAAGTGCTGAAAGTTGATACATTTTTCTTGCAAATTAAAATATCAGTCAACTACATTTTTTAATGGGTCTACGTGACAACTCAACTTCACGAGCTCATATCTCGAGATCTGGGCGACGGATTTACACAAACATTATATCGTTGGAAATATAAGATGAAGATAAAATAAGAGATTTACATGGATAAATTTTTTATTATCATTCCCATAGAATTAAAACACTTTCCTCCTATTTTAAATGGGAAATTAATTAAATTGTGAAATTACAAGTTTATTTAAAAAAAATTATTAAAAAGAGAAAGGGACCCATTTTAGATATGTATAAATTGATGATAAAATTTAATCAATGAGGAATTAAAGAGGCACTAATTAAATGGAATGTTTCAAGAAGAAACTTGTACAGGAATTTCAAGAGAGGAAGAAAACCCTAACTACTCAAGTAGTTAGAAAATCTCTTCTTAAAAAGAGAAGCGAGGCTTCATCAAAGGTTGGAATAATTAGTATCGTGAGAGGGGTAGGGTAGAAGATCAGAGGAAGAAGAAGGTACAAGCATGGATACATAATAAAGCTTTTGATTAAAAGAAATAAATCTCCATATTCTCCATTCTTTCTATTCTTCTACACCACTTCTCATATCTTTATGCTTGAATCTCAGAGTTGGGCACAAGGTTGAGTTGTTGAGTGTTTTTATTGTATTATTCTACAAACTTTTCTTGTATGATCATCGAGTAATTTTATCCACATACATGGCTGTCAAATTTTTGGTAATGAATAACATTTCTCATGAATAAACTCCACAAAGAATTGCTTCGGGGTTGATTTTGACTGTATCTTGTAACTTTGAGTTTTAAGTATGAGATATTTGAGGTTGACCTATCTATTTCTCTTTTATTACTAATTGAAGTACTCTATTAAAATTCTTTGAGATGATTAAATCATTCTCTCCTATTTCTCATGAAGAATATATGGATGCGTTTATATACTATTAAGAAGATTGTGTGTGATGTTGATCACATTTTAATTATGATGTTGAAGCCCTCCTTCAATATTTTCTTATTGTAAAAATATTTTTTGTGCACATAAAGATCATATTGGGTTATTGAAGAACCATTTTCATATAAATCCAAGAAATAAAGATTTGGGGTTTGCTGTCTAGCACTCTTCCTAATTTAAGATATTCAAAGATATATATTTTAGCCAAAGAGGAGAACCACCTCTCTAAAAATGAAGGGGGACTAATGCCCTTGTGAGGTTTCCGTTTTGGTCCTGACGGATTCAAGCATCAATAGTATTACAAAAATAAGACACAACTAATAATTCCAATTCCAATTGGATGGATTTTTCTTGGTATTACACAAGAAGAAAACTAACAATTCCAATTCCAATTGGATAATTTTGTCTTGGTATTACACAACTAACAATTCCGATTGGAATTTTTTTTCTTCCAATACCAATAAGACACAAGAAGACAAAAACAACAATTCCAATTGGACAAATTTGTCTTCCAATTCCAAGAAGACACAAGAAGACACAAACACCAATTCCAATTCCACTTGGACAAATCTGTCTTCCAATTCTTCCCACAATGGTCTTGCAATAGCACAAAATTGTCTATGAATTAAACAACAATACTAAAATAAGAAAAAACATGTATGTACATGCTATTTTTGTGTGCAGATGTCAGGAAATATTTTTCTGGAAGAGATAGATGAGGTAGTGGAGTGTGCTTGGCACCAAAAAATTACCAGCAACGTGCACACATTCCTGTTGGGCATAAATGAACAACAACTACAAGGATACCAAGTCACAGGAGCACGTGCACGCTCTTAATGCAATAGATATATAATTTATTATAGACCAAACTTCTTTATGAATAAATATGTATAGGGGTATGGGGAAAACTAGAACCTAAGGGGTTAGGATTGCAAGTATTTTCAAGCATAGAGCAATGGTTAGAGCACCAAGATGTGGGTGATGTGGGTGCAAGGATTGTGGGGTCTTTAACAAGAGGTATATGCATAGTGCACTTAGGGATCGACTATGGAGGGGGTTAAGGGTTGAGTATAGGTTATTCCTAGGCTTATATGGATCTAGGGGGGTCTAGGTCATGGTCTCAATCTATATCTATCTCTATGTCGTGGTCTAGGTCATGGTGTAGGTCTATGTCATGGTCTACTTCATGGTCATCATATAGGTCTAGGTCATGGTCTAGGTCTTTCCATGTCTAGGTCTTGCTACATCTAGGTCTAGGTCTAGGTCTTGAGATGTCTAGGTCAAGGCTATTTATTTTCTTGTGATGTAGGTGTTAGAAATAATAGGTGTTCTCGTTTAACCATAGACAATATAGAAATATTGTCACCCAACCATAGGCCGAAGCCACCCCTTAGCACCTTAACCTTGATAGAGAATAAGTCTGGAAGAAAACCCTAGGGCTAATAAACAATCAAGGTAGTGTATCACTCTCCAGATTTAACATACCAAGAAGAAAGTCAAAACCATAACCAAGAGAGAGTACAAGACTGAAACCCAAAATACAAGTTGTAGTAGCTGCAATTGCAACTACTCTCCAAACTTGTGCACAACTAAATTTTCTTAGTTGCGAGCTATGTGTGTCCAAATGAGCTTTGACATCCTGTATTTATAGTTCTCCTCCTTAGCTATTTGGGACAACTTCTCATTCTGGAGGCTAAAATATCAATATTAAATATTTCCTTTAGCCGACTTCTATTCTAGGATTATGTCCAATGCTTTAGGGTTTCTTCTTGCTTCCCAGAATATTCTATTCTTATTAGGGTTACACGTGGAGGTTAATACCTCCCGTAGCTACCATAATATCAACACTCCCTCCTAGATAGGGAGGTATTGAAGGCAATGGTATTGAGAACAAACATACCATTCAACCGGTAGCATCATCATAGCCATACATGCTATATCATTATTATATAGTGAGCACCATCATCACTATCAATATCATTTTATAGCATCAAATGCATCATCTCTCAAAGGCATACTCCATCTGAGTAATCAGGCATGGTGCTGAATAAGTCACTCACTCCACACAGTGATACAAGAACCATTTTTCTAATCCAGACATATTTCTTAGAAGAATAACTATTCCAACAGATGTTGGAATCCACACCATGGGCTACAAGGACTATTCTTCTAATCCAAACATACGTCCTAGAAGAATAAATGTCCTGGACCATTTTCCTTTTGGAGAATGTCTGTCCATCAACACACTAACTATCCATCTAGTTGATAATCATTTTGAACACTACTGATAGTCTACATGGAAATAAAAACAATGTCATTCAATAGAACACAACCGTGTCTATCCATAGTAGTACACAACTACTATCTAGTGGTACACAACGACACCAAGTAGCACACGACTACTTAATTAATGACACATAGTCACAACCAGTGGAAAAAATCCACCACAGTAGAATACATCTACTATCCAGAGACATACAGTCTTCATAGAAATCATATCATCTGATATAAACCTGCATAAAACAATATCATGATATAAACTGAGTCATCTGGGCCATTCTTCCACCCACATATGTGAGATCTGGAGGAGCATCTTCCCTCAGAATGTAAAACATCATCCATGGGATATCTGGACTATTCTTCTCAGGCATAAAAGAATAATTGTCCCTGATTTATGATCCTGTACCATTCAACTAATTGGGCCATTCCTTCAGCACTAGCCATAGTGCAACCTGGAGAGAATGAGTCTGCCCTAGGGAATGCATGTCCCTGATTACTGAACCTGGACCATTCACCTAAATGGGAATTTCCTCCAGAACTAATCATAGTGAAACCTGGATAGAATGAGTCTACCCTAGGGAATGACTATCTGAACCATTTCCCAATGGAAATGATTGTCCTGCACCAACCTCCAAAATGGACCATTCTTTGAAACTGCGCACAACTGTGAACTTCTAAAGAATGACTTCCCAATGAGGCAAACCATTCTACTTGACCAATACTTAGAGTTAATTCCAAGAATAATGACTATCCTAGACCATTCCCCCACACTGGCCATAAGGAGAATCAATGTCTATGGTACATCAACAATCTATTGAACCATTTTCATTATGAAAATGATTGTCCGATCTAGACCATTTTCTGAACTGAAAAATGCCCGTCCGTCAGAAATCTCAAACAACTTTTTGAACTGTAAAGGAACTGATCATCTTGGACCATTTTTTGAACTGAAAACGACTATCCATAAATCAATAAGACATCATTTCTCCCTCCCAACCTGGGAGTAATCTCTTCCTTTTTCAATAAGGAATTTGTCTCCACGAGCCCCAACTTGTTTCTTAAGTATGCAAACTTTTTCATCTTGGACATAGGCTTTACCAAAATATCTTCTATCTTCTCTTCTGTGGAGATATATTGGAGAACCACTTCTCTTTTCTGGACTTCATCACAGAGAATGTAATGCTTGATCTCAATGTACTTCGATCTATCATGGAACACTAGTTTTCTCTAAAGGCTTCATATAGCTCTGCTCATTACAATATATAATGGTCGAATTGAACACTTATGTTTCCTACTAGATCATGACATCATGGCAAGGCTCAAACTGAAACATATCCAAGTAACACTTCTTATGTCATCATGAGATTTTTCCATGGATTAACAATCCGTCATCCCAGACTTTTGAGTAACTATTCTAATACACTATCTTTGTCATAGAAAGTTTTCACCATGCTTTTTCTATATATGAGATACTCTACATAAAGTTTTTTGAATCCATACAAGGTCTTCTTATATGTGCATACATGGGTCTCTTTCTGATATACGCTTCTTTCTCACTTGATTTATTGGAAAGAACAGTCTTTTACATGTAAATTCCAATCCATGGATACTACAAGAGGCATATCTAAAACACGTTGTTGTCATAATCTTCTCCCTCCTTCTGGAAGAACCTTTGAATCTTGCAATGATTCCATTCATAAGTATTTTTCACATTGTTCTTTATCATAACTTCCATTTCTTTTGCTCGATTTATTTTTAGTGAGTTCAAACCAAGATGGTAGTCTTTGTGATTCTTGGTATAATAACTGGTTGTTTTGGCTTTTCATTTCTTTCTTGGAATCTTCATGTTTTTCCTCATGTTTCTCTTTAGCTCTTGGGTCCATGGAGTCTTCTATAAATTCCATGCCCTGAAGATTCCAACTTCTTCCTTTCATCATAGGATCATGGATGTATATGGACAACCAAGGATACTTTAAGGATTCTTTTCGAAGAAGACTTCTTCTAAAGTGAAGCTGAACACATGTTTCTTTTCATGGCTGCTACTTTCAATGGGAACATGGATAGATAATTCATAATCCTCAATGGATCATATTATTTAGGATTATATCCCTCCTAATCCTTGCTTCATGCATGAATTCATGCTCTTCTTTTGGAATTCTGTAATCATCTCCTTCCATCTAAGATATTCCATGCTTTCGTCTGCATTCTTATTGCCTTCTGCAAGGTGTCATGAGTCGTTTTCTAATTTCCTCTCTTTGAAATCTTCTGGGTCTCTTTAGGTTTGATTCCAATTTTGGCTTATCCGATAGTTGTTACTTATATAATATATTACACGGGAATTGTTACCAAATATTGTCAACATACTTCATCTTTTCATGTGTATTGCTTGACTTGTAGTCATCGTAATAGAAATCCTTATCCTTTTATTCTTCCATAGGTATTGTTTCCTTTGAACATATTTTCTTCTAAGAAATAGATATACATGATATGTACAGGAACTATGTAAACATGATATATACAAGAGCTTTGAAGAATGTTGTTACCTTGACTTAGAAGAAGAAGTTTTTTTTTATCTTGCTTAACTTTCTTTGAGGGTTCCCTTTCTTCGACAACTATTGCTTCGTTTGTTTCCTTCCTTTTATTTAAATCAGGACATGGTAGTGGATCTTGATGGCATATCCAAGAGAAAGGGGGTCTCATCATGAGTCATCCTTTTCATTTCCGTGAAATTATTGTGGGTAACATTGTCATCATTGGTCACCACACCAGGGCAGTGTCCCCTAACTAGTCTCTTGAAAGAAAAAAACAAATAAGAATAAAAGATAAAAGGCATGCATGGGATTGGAACCATTTGCATCCATGACAAGGTGCAACTCACCCTCTTCAGAGGCACCCATAGGTAAGCCATACATTTCCCTATTATCACTGCTCCCATTTCCCAAACATCCCTTACCACCTCATCCAATTACATGGATTGGATTTGTCCTCACCCAGAAATATCCCACATCCAATGAGAACTATCCCAATAGGACATCCTAGCATCCCCTCCAAACTTGGATTGTAGAACATAACAGTTTCTTTGAGCACTTTTTTGGGTAAAGGGGGTTTCATGCACATTTTTAAATAACTTGATGATTATATGTGATTGACATTTCTATGACCCCTGTGACTCATGATCCCATAGAGGGTGTATTTATTGATTTTGTAGGGCCACACTCGATGGACAGGTAAATACAGGGAGATAATTAGTTCAAACCTCCATAGGGATAAAATCCCACCAGATGGATGCTGAGACCCCATCTAGGGGTAGAGACAGATTAAGGGTTTGCACCAGAGAGAGAGGAGGATGTTCCACTAGGGACATCCTGGCAGGCCCGGACCTAGGGGGTCTTTACCTTTTTTACCATGATGTAGGCCTTGGAAGGCCCATGAAATCACCCAGGTCACCCATGATGTCACCCAACGTTTTGGATACTTTGGAGGTAGTTGTGTGCCAAGTGGCACGTGTGGCAGGATCCTGAGGCCCAAGGAGGCCTAACGTTTTTCTCCAGGAGACCAATGTTTCCATAAGAAGGCCTAACGTCACCCTAAAAGGGAATGACATCATATTTACATCTTGGTTTAGGTTTTTTTTATGTCATTTAATGTAAAAAATGGATATTACATGTAATTGGCCATGTCATCCTTTTTGACCTAATTCTGGTCATTTAAATTGTATAAATAAGGGAAAAATCCCTTGTATTTTTCATCATATTTCACTCACACTTGCGAGGAATGAAATTTTCATTCTATCTAGGGTTACTTGGCTGAAATTTTAGGTTCACTTGTTGATGAAGGATAAATTTGGAGTATTTTGGCAAGTTTCTTGGTGGATGTGTTCAACTAGGGTTTTGCTTGATGATTCTTGATGTATGTAAGTTAATTTATGTAATTCTTCCTAATTGAATGGTTATAGTTATGTTATCTTTAATTTTACATTAAGATTATGAAATTGCTTGTTTAAAACCATAGGAAGAATAACACATGTTATTGTCCTAGATTTAAAATCCTTAACCTACTAGATCTTGTCAAGAGGTCGATTTTCTTGAAGCATTTGCTAGGGCCTTGCCATTGTGACACCCTAGTTTTATTTTCTTCATCTTAGCCATTTTTTGCTTCATATTTGAGTTAAAGAGGGAGGAAATTCTACTAATGTCTAGGGTTACCTACACCTTAGTAGCTAGTTTCCCCTAGGGTTTGATAGTTGGAGCCTTGGTTACCAACACTCTAACTATCAATATGTCTTTTCTTTGACTCTCCTATTATCATCATTTTCCTCCAACATTTGTTGCCATATTATTGACTCCATTTTCCCTAAATCACTAGTCTAAGTCTTCTTATTGAGTGATTGATCAAAACAACCATCAAAACCTATACCTTGAGCTTCCTACTAACCATTTCTAACATTATAATAACTTAACCTACTAACATTATTGTTGTTGTTACTAAAGTAAGCTACAAACATACACTGCAGCATTAAAAGCTTTTAAAAGCAATTCAAAAGGATGATTAATGCATTGCCTTGTTTGCTTCTAATAAATGCTAGTATTATGATGTTAATGGTTGTTTATTCTTAGTCATTTTGAAGTTGTTTCAAGGCACTTATTGTTAAGTATTGCCTCTTAAATATTGCTGCTATAATTTTTTGTTTACTTCATCATTATCAGCCAATTGCTTTATTTGATAAATTCTATGGTTTCATGAAGTGCTAACCAACAAGATGTACTTGCAATATATATAGTTTCTTGTTGCTTTGTTTTGGGCAAGTACACCTTGATATATTATCACTTCATTGGTTATAAGCCCGATAATTTTTGATCAGTGGTGACTTGTGAGAGGGGATATTGTATTAGCCAGTTTGACCTTGCCTTCTCAAACCCACAGGTTACCAGGGACGTCTCTCATGGGCCTACAACCCTAAATATAAATATGAATCCTATTGAGGTGACAGTGATAGGATAACCTCAAGTTACACCAATTTGCTTTCCTTTTATCAAAGTACAAGTTGTGCAATAACAAGACTCATTACTTGTCCAATGTTTCTAACTGAGAAGAGGTTAGTTAGGGCATCATGCATCTTCTTAGATGAGTCAAGATGAGAGATGTAGGGTATCAAGTGGTCTTTTACAGAGTCCACTATGATTCTTAGGGCATTGATGTCATTGCATTTGAACTTCTCCATAACTGCAATGTTCTAAGGTTCCTTCTCTTTTCCTTCTTCAAACTGTGGTTCCACGATCTTTCCTTTCGCGATATCCAACACTTTATTCTTGGAAAGGATGAGATCAATCCTTGTCTTCCATGCTCTGAAGTTATAAGCCCCTTCTAACTTGTTTTCTGACTTCATAGAGTAGGTCATGACTTATTTGACTTGGTCAACCTTTGACTTTGAACAAAAACTCAAAATTGACGTCTTAGCTTGTTGAGAGTACCATGAGGTGCGCTAGGTTAGGTGCACTATGATATCTAGAAATTAGGTAAATCTCTTCACTTAAGGTGCCTCAACAAGAGGGTTAGTGTTTCATTGTTGAAACAAAAACTTTGACTGAAACTGCAACTGTAACTGAGAAAATCCTCCCAATCTATCTTCCAGTGGTTAGACTGTCCTAAGATAGTGTGGGCCCATAACCTATTAGAAATAATAGGTGTGTTATTTTAAACATACATAATATAGCAATATTGTCACCAAACCATAGGCTGAAGCCACCCCCGAGCACCTTAACCTTGACATAGAATAATTCTGGAAGAAAACCCTAGGCCTAATAGCCAATCAAGGTATCATATCACTCTATAGAGTTATCATACCAAGTAGAAAGTCCAAACCATAACCAAGAGAGATTCCAAGACTGAAACAAAAAAAACAAGTTGCAGTAGATGTGGCTGCAGCTACAACTACTCTCCAGACTTGCACACAACTAAATTTCTACAACTGCGAGCTATGTGTGCCCAAATGAGCTCTGGCATCATGTATGAATACTTCTCCTTCTTATTTTTCTGGGCTGACTTCTCATTCTGGAGGATAAAAAATCAATATTAAATATTTCCTTTAGTCGACTTGTCTTCTAGGTTTATGTCCAATGATTTAGGGTTTGTTCTTGCTTCCTAGAATATTCTATTCTTGTCAGGGTTACACATGGAGGTTAATACCCCTGGGGATACCATAATATCAAAATTAGGGAGGGGGGGTGCAGAGAGAGGAAATAAGAGAGTGTGAGAGGGGGAGAGGGGAAGAAAAAGAGAGTGAGAGAGAGTGAGGGACATGGAGATAGAGAGGGGGGGGGGTAGAGAGAGAGAGTGAGAGAAGGGGGTAAAAGAGGGAAATGGGCTTAGATAGAAGACAAGAGAGAAAGGTGAGGAGAGTGGGGGAGAGGGAGGGAGGGGGATATAGGGAGAGAGCGAGTGAGGGTTATATACAAGAGGTAAAGAGAGAAGGGGGTAGATATGGATTGTTTGAGAGTGTGACATGGTGGGAGAGGAAGACCAAGATGGGTGGGTAGAGAGACAGAGAGGTGGGAGAGAGAGTGAGAGTGAGACTAACAACAAGGAGAGAGAGAAAAAGTTGGTATATGTAGGAGAGAAAGATAGGAGAGATAGTGGGAGGGAGGGACAAAGACAAAGAGGGAGGGGGAGAGAGATAGAGAGAGAGGAGGATACTTGGAGGTGGGGAGAGAGAGGGGGGGTGAAGGAGGGAGGGAAAGAGAGAGAGGAAGAAGGGAGGGAAATAGACGGAGGGAGAGAGAGATAGAGATGAAGAGAGTCAAAGAGGGGGAATATAAATATATATTCGAATACTGATTGCAAATAAAGAATATCCAATCCACTAAAATATTATTCTTATATTAAAATAAAAAATCAGAGTCAATGTACCATAATAATTATTAAACCATGTGAAATCATTATTAAATCATAGGTGAATGGTCATAACCACAAAATATCATTATTAAACAAGATATATAGGCATACTTCACTTAGGGATTGGGTGTGGATAAGGGTAGAGTATAGATTGTGTGTAGGCTTAGATGGAGGTAGGGGGGTCATGGTCATGGTCTAGGTCTAGTTCATGGTCTAGGTCATGGTCATGTTCATAGTACTCGTATAAGTACTCCATTGGAAGAAGAATAAAATATTAACACTCACCTTACAGGTGAGGCTAAATTTATCTATTGCAAATATCCTTTATTCACTGTGAGACCTGCCTATCCTTTAGATGGACAGAGAGAGAGGGAGATAAAAATAGGGGAAAAGAGAAGGAGGCAGGGAGGGAGAGAGAAAAGGGGAAAATAGAGAGTGAGAGTGAGACTAAAAACAAGGAGAAAGAGAGAAATATGTGGTAGATGTAGGATATAAAGAGAGGAGAGATGGTGGGAGGGAGGGAGGGAGAGAGGGAGAGGGAGGAGGGGTGTGGAGAGAGAATGTGTGAGTGTGAGAGGGG